>JAJKFI010035709.1:0-11447 GCA_029204185.1 Lerista edwardsae | reverse complement strand
GGATGGAAGGAGGGCACGCCTAGGAGAGCGCTGCGAGAGACGGAGGTGAGGAGGCAAGGGGTGGGGGGGAAGAAGGTAAGAGACAGAAAGAGAGACACTTTGCCTGGTGCAACCCTGGTACCTGGAAAACCAGCTGGGGGAGCCAAGGCCAGCGGCCGTCCCTTTCACAGACAGGATTCGACCATGCTGGCAGCGTCCTGATTTGACTTCTGGGTGTCTGGGGTGGATTTGGTTTTGGTCCTCTCCTGACAAGCTGCTCGTGTGGCTAGTGTCTTGTTCTCTCGCCCGGCCCAGGTCTCGGGGTGGGGGCTGCAGCACCCCTTTTGGAGATGGCATGGAAAAAGGCAGCTCGTGTGGCCCCGTGTCTCACTGGCGATGGATGGCAAACCCTCTCGCAAGGAGGGGAAGGAGGCGAAGCAGGCCAAGAGAGCCCCCAAGGCCTTAATATCCCAGGTAAGTGAACAGCCAGGAACTAGAAGAGGAAAATATGGGTAATTTCTGGGGGGGGGGGTCACGTCACTCAACAAGCACAACCACAAAAAATGAAACCTGCCATGTGGGACAGCCGGATCTTCTGCGCACATCCCAGCACACAACTCACAAACCCGGACTAGAATCTTGGTTCCTTGTGGGGGGCGGGGTGGGTGGGTGGGGGGAAGCAGAGTCTTGAGCGAGAGAACAACACACAACATTGCAAAACCGCTAAAAGGCAAGGCGCTCCGGTTCTCTGGCTTACGGAGGTGAGAGGGGGCAGCGACTGGCCGGGGCAGCCCAGCGCTGGAGACCCAAAAAGCCCCGCTCAGTGCCAACCGGGGGGTCATCTCCAAAAAGGATGCTGCAGGGTGCCTCGACAAACCCCATGGATTCAGCTGATGATGGGAGGGAAGAGCTGGAGGGGAGCGGGCAGGTGAGGCGGGGAGGGGAAGGAGGGCTGGGGAGAAGAGGGAAGCCGGTGGCGGGTACAACCACTTACCCTGAACTGGTTGTCGGGGTGGGCTCTGGCCTAAGAATCTCTTCCCCGGCCCTCCTCGGTGAGGGGATTTGGCCAAAGACATCCATGGGCTCCACAGGCAGGGAGGGGCACTGAGAGGGGGGGTAGCCAGTGGCCAGAGAGGTGAAGGCCATGGGAGGCCGGAAGCTGGGACTCCCTCCGCGGCTGCTCTGGGCGGGGGATCCTGTCGACGGCGTGGACTTGCGGGAGAAAGCGACGGCTGCCGGCGGCTGCAGGGTGATCTCGGACATCTCCGCCTGCTGGATGAGGCCCGGCCGCGGCCTGGCCCGTGCCGTCAGCTCCGGGGAGCTGGTGCGGGAGCTGAGGGGGCTCTGGGTCAGGGGGGAGAGCCGCGACGGCTGTAGCACCACCTGATGTAAACTGGGCTCGGCCCTCCTGGCTTGCCGAGGGCTGGGCCGGGGGCGGGGCTGGGGGTCGAACCACCGGGTGTCCAGGCCGAATGTGCTTGTGCCGCTGTGGCTGACCGACTCGGGCGGCCCGTGGTAAGGCAGCACGGGGATGCCCATGCCCTGGCTGGTGTGCCGCAGCTGCCCTTGGCTCGCCAGCGCTTGCATAGGTGGGTCCTGCCACTTGGTGGCAGTGGGCACGGAAGGTTGGCTCCTGCTCGGCGACTTGCCAGTCCAGCTCTTTGGTGCCTCCAGGGCCAGGATGCCGGGGTAGGACGCGGGGACCTGGAGGGAGGAAGGGGGCGGCCCCCTCCTCGGAAGACTGGCCTTCGGCTGCATGCTCTCGGCCATTTCGCAGTGGTGGAGCTGGTGCGGAAACATGATGGGCGAGGACTCCAGGCCGCTGAACGGGAACTCGGACCGGCCCCACGGCTCGGGGGACCGGCCCCCCGTCGGCGTCTGGGTCAGGGGCAGCGTGCTGTTGGAGGCGTTCTCCCCGTTCTCCTCCGGGATGGTGGGGTGGCCAAAGGGCCCTTCGGGGTGCAGCGGGGGAGAGGACATGACGGAACTCAGAGGGCTGACCTCCGGCATGTAGAACGGAGGCGGGTCCATCTCCCCGGGGCTGCTGCTGCTGAGGTAACCGTAGTACGGGCCGTGGTGGAACGGCCTGGGGGGTGGGGGCCTGGCCTGGCCAGTGGCTTGGAGGCGGCTCTCCAGGGCGCTCGTCCCCTCCAGGCCCCGGTGGAATCGGGGACTGTATGCTGGTGGCTGAAGGTAAGACTCCTGGCTGGAAGAGAGAGGCGTCAGCTGGGACTTGAGGGCCGTCACCGAAGAGGGCAAGACCGGGTCGTCGTTCTCCTCGTCCGACTGGCGGAACTCGGGGTACATGTCCGTCTCTTCCACGAAGGGGAAGCCCTCGATCCGGCGCGTCTTGAGCGAGGGCTCCATCTCCGAGGGGTCCATGACGAAGCGTCCATCCGGCCCCCGGCTGATGAGCTCGATGGGGGTGGTGGCTTCGGCCTCGGCCTCCGCCTTGGAAACGCTGTACTTCTTGCTGCTGATGGCCCGCTTGGTCTTCTTGTACAGGGACAGCTCCTTCTCCTTGCCTTGGTCGTCGGAGGACTCCGAGGGAGGCCGGAGGGTCCGGATGCTCTCGGGGCTCACCTTGCCGGAGGACAACCTGGACCGCGGACAGGAGATGAAAGGCACATGGGTCATGGGAAAAGGGACCGACACGGAAGATTTGCAGGGCACCCACACTGGGCTCTCCTCCATGCTTTCCTCTCGGCTTCATTAAAAAAAGTTGGAGGAGAAGCAATGAAAATGAGCAGGTGGGCATGCACAGGCATCCCCCCCTTCTCCGAGGGTGGACAGGTTCCAGCTGCCTCTGTGGATATTGGAAACTGGGGTAAGTGGCGAACCCTACCACAAGTGATTCACAAATCCTTCCCCATTCATTGTGCAAATGATTCATCTGGTCCCTGACTGCAGCCCTCCTTATCGTTGTCTCCTGTGCCTGGCTGTTTCTGTGCTGTCTGCGAATCCTAACACAAAGCAGGCTGAAAACAATGCAGCGCTATGAACGCGATGGAGAGCATCACGTTGTTTTCAGCCCTCCAACCCCCACTTCCTGTTAGTACTTCCTGTTTCCTCTTAGGATTTGCAGACAGTACAGAAACAGACAGACGCAGGAGGGCTGCAACCAGCGAACAGATAAGTCATTTGTGCAATGGGCGGGGGGGAGGATTTGTGAAACACAGGTAACTGAAACTGTGGCAAAGGGGTCCACGGAGATTGGGGAACACTGTACCGCTTCAGAAAAAGCTATGTGAACTGCTTTGTGAACTACTCTTGTTGAAAAGCGGTGTATAAACATTATCATCATCAACAACAACTCCTCATAGAAACAACATAACCCAGAGATACTTACGGAGACTCCAGACTTTTCCTGCAGTGGGTTATTGAGAGAGGAGGATCTGAAGAAGGAAACAAAAGACAGGAACAAGGAAAAGATCAGAAAGGATGACCACAATAAACACATGCAACAAGAAAACATGTTTTGATTTGTGGGACAATTAAACCAGCTTAGACGGCAAATCATCCAGGCAGCTTAAGGCAGACACAAAAGCACAGATTTTTTTAAACGCAAGACCTTCAGCCTCCCACTATGACAGTGGTTCCCAACCACTGGGTGTCAGGACCCCCAAGGGGGTCGCAAGCTGATTTTCAGGAGGTCGCGAAGAGCTTGGGGCAGCCATCTTAAAAGCTGGGCACCACCATCTTGGAAGCTTCCTTTTGGCTAGGGAAGAGGCTTCCCCATTAAACTGCCACTTCCACAGTGCTTGTGGCTGTGAGGGAAATTAGCCTTGCTATGGGCTTGTTGTGGTGTGCGTGTGTGATGTGGTGTGCATGTGTCTCTTCCAGGTCTTTTTCCAAGTGGGCACATCACACTTTCCATTCACATGCCTAGGTGAGTCTCAGCATGCGGGGAAGGGGAACATGTACTCTGAAGAGCCTGTTTTCAGGGGGTCACCGAGTCCCTTTTTACTACTGTAGATGCATTTGTGCAAAATTTTAAAACTTGCATTTTTGCAACCTTTTCAAGGAACCTCCAAACCTCTCCACACACTGGAAAGCAATGGGTAATCTATGGTACTTGCTTTTGTCAAACTACGGGACGCTACACATGCTTTTACAGGCACAATGATGTCACTTCCTTCTTAATGACATCACTTCCAGTCTTGGGGAGGGGTCCCAACAGGTTGCAGTACCTAAAAAGTGGGTCTCGGGGCTAACAAGGTTGGGAACCACTGCTCTGAAGACAAGCGAGCAGTAGCTGGCCCACACAGCTCAGTCAACCTTCCACTACACTCCAGAACGGAGGTGTACCTTCAACCTGGTATGTTGACCTAGCACCAAGCAGGAGACCGGTCCAGGTGAGCCCACCTTTCTTGCGCTTGAGTTTCCGTTTGCGCTGCTTGTTGACAAAGCAGGCGGCGAGGGTGCTGAAGAGGATGGCGGCGGCGAGGAAGCAAATGGTGGCGACAATCCCTGCCAGCACGGGCCGGGCCAAGCCTTCATCCGTCAGGTCTGGCTGGGGAAATATGTCTGGAAGGGACAGATAACAAGAGCATCTTAAGAGGAGGCTGCTGGAGGCACTGGCAAATTCCTGCGCGTCCTGGAACAAGTATAAAAGTGAAAGTCTTGTTGTGCATGGGGGAGGTTCTCAAATTCACCATGTCGCGCTGCTTTGAAACCTTTGAAGGTTGATTTCCTCTCGTCTCAAAATGCTTGAGACCAGAAGCGTTTTGTATTTTGGAATATTTGCATGGCATCGGATGGAGGTGGGTGGATGAGATTGGAGGGTTCTTTTTTTTTTCTAGTTGGGGATTCTGGCATTTTTTTTTGCTGACGATTAAGTGGTTGGTGATGGGAAACCTTTACTGGCATAAAGCCGATTGATTCGTTTAAATTGCTTTGTTTTACGATGGTTGTGGTTTCATTGTTCTGCTGTAAGCTGGCTTGGGTTCAGTGGTGTCATCGACTCACCAGTAGACGGTACGCTGGGCGGGACTTAGCGTGATCGACAGCCCGTCCACTCACTTCCGCTTTCTTCGCGCTCCCCGCACGGCTTTCCCTCGCCTCGGAGGGCGCGCCTGCTCGCCAGGGGGTGGGTGGGGGGCGCGCCGGGTGCCTGGGCGAGCAGGCGCCCCCTCCGAGGCGAGGGAAAGCCGCGCGGGGAGCGCGAAGAAAGCGGAAGTGAGTGGACGGGCTGTCGATCACGCTAAGTCCCGCCCACCGTACCGTCTACTGGTGAGTCGATGACACCACTGCTTGGGTTGCCCCATGCAAAAAAAAAGGCATAAGGGACTAGCATCTTTAAGCAAACGGGAAGGTCTTCACCTGGCCTGCTACTACATACAATGGCATGGCTTAGATGGAGCTGCCCAAATTCACAGAGAGAGTGGGCAAAAAAATGGGAGCTAAAAGACTGAACCGCATTATCGGCGAGTTCGACATCCGAAAGGAAAGGAAAGCCTTTCCGTACCTGTGCTGGATACGCCGGCAATGTTGCTGGGTTCGCTGATGAGGTCCTGCATTGCGGCCAGAACTCGGAACTCGTACCACGTATCCTGCAGCATAAAGCACGCCATCCATTAACAGGCACAACGAACAACAAATGCCACCAGCAATCATGGTTTCAGATGGGCCCCTTCTTGATTTAGAGATATTACCAGTTCCTTAGTAGGGTAAGCAAAGGTTTTGCCCCATCTATCAGGAGAGGGGTCATCTGCAGCTCTGAAGAGTTATCTGGTTTTATGAGCGCCTTCAAAACATTTATATACCCCTGTTGTTCTTCCGAGGGCAACTCAAGGAGGTGTATAATTAATTGAAAAATATTTTTTTTAAAGCACAAAACGATAGTTCAATCCATAGCCAACTATCCTGCATCCCTGATAACGTGGAAGAAATAAGTCACGTCTTTGCAAGCCAAGTCTGGAGGACAGTAAGGAAGGGCCCAACTGAACCTCTGTTGGGGGCACGTTCTACAGGGTCAAGGCCACTACTGAGAAGGCCTTGCTCGTGGTGGATACCCTGCATGTCACAGAAGGCATCAAAGAGTTGATCACTGGGGATGTACAGGAAGGTACATGGGGTGAAGACGTTCCATAAAGTATCCATGTCCCAAACCATTTAGGGCTTTGCAGCCTTTGTGGCCCAAAGGAGACGGAAAGCAGCTTTAGTAGTATAAGATGAGCCTGGCTTTCTCTTACCTGAGTCAAATCCTTGGCAAAGAAGTCACTGTCACTCCCCAAGATGGCATCGTCCAATATCTCCCACCGCTCCCCCACCCGGAACTCCATGATATAACGGTCAATCGGAAAGCTGTGATTGGCTGGAGGAAGCCATGACAAGAGGACTCCTTGCTGCGTCCGATTGGCTGTTAGGCACCTTGGTGGAGTAACGAGCACCAGGGGTTCCGGAGTAGTTACAGGGAATGCTGAAGATAGAAGGAGAAAGTGGGAAGGGGGGACAAAGCAAACGTTGTAATGGATGCAAGAAGAATTGCCCAGGGGTGGGAGGGGAAGGTCTGTGTTTGTACTAGAGCGGGTGGTAATGTCGTACTTGCTGCATACTTACCCAGTGCTTGGCCACTATTAAAAATGGTCCTATCCTTTCTCCCTTGATGCCCAGTGATGTCCAGACCACCTACTTTGTGCCATTTCTCCCTTTCTCCAATACTTCCCCCTGTACTCTTGCAAACTGTGCAAGGAGGCACGAGGCACCGCTTTCAAAGCGGTGTCCTCTTATGTCTAGCAGGGGGAGAGCAATGGTCCTTTTGTCACCCCAGCATGGAGTCTTTGCTGGTGGCCGTTGCTGGTGTCTCTTCTGTGTGGTTTTCTTTAGACTGAGCCCTTTGGGGACACGGAACCATTTATGGATTTATTTCACTTTGTAAAAACCGCTTTGCGACCTACTCCTCTTGAAAAGCAGCATATACATATTCTTAATACCCACTTCTTCCACGATGCTTTCGCTTAACCCCTTAGGCCTCAACTCAGACTGAAACGAAGTATGGACCATTATACTTGCACATACTTCCATTAGCCTGTTTTTTTTTTTCCTTCCTTAGTTTTACCTCCCTCACTATGTGCATTTTAAGCTACTCGCATTAGAGACATTAGGAGAATAAGAAGCTCTTTCTATAGAGCCCACCCAAAGTAGTATTGCCTACAACGATGGACATTAGGTTTCCTGGATCTCAGATGGGGTCCTTTCCATTCCTACCTGCAAATGCCAGGGACTGCATAGGGGGGTCTTCTGTGTGCAAAGAATGGGGTCTACCACTGAGCCAACCCCTTAGGTTATTACACTAGCCAACCCCTTAAGAACACAAGAAGAGCCCCGCTGGATCAGGCCAAAGGCCCATCTAGTCCAGCTTCCTGTATCTCACAGTGGCCCGCCAGGTGCCCCGGAGAGGCATGAGACAAGATGCCTGCATCCTGTTGCCACTCCCTTGCACCCGGCACTCTGAAGTAGCCTACTACTAATGTAAGGAGGTTGCCCAACCCATCATGGCCTATAGCCCACGATGGACTTACCTTACCCCTTACCTGATGACACTAGGTAAGAATTCCATTTTTGAAACTACAGTGCAGGACATGGTTTCGTTCAAGAACAGAGCTTCAAACGTTTGCTTTATGGGATTATGGGGGGGGGGTCCCTTCTCGGGGTCTCACCTAGAGTGTTCACAGTGACCACCTCGCTGAAGGAGCTCGTGCCCAACTTGTTCTGGGCCAAGACACTGAACTGGTAGGCAGTCTCCGGTTCTAGGTTATCCATGAGCAGCCAACTGGGACCAGCTGGTACTGGAAGAGAGAGCCAGTCGTGAGGTCCAAACTGTGCTCGCTTCATCCTGGCGAGATAGAAGAAAGACAATCCAAGGGACGGGTTCTTTGGGAGGGAAGGAGTCAAAGAGAAAGATCGAGAGAGAAAAAAAGAGAGGGCAGAGAGAAGAAAAAAAGAAACAATCCCTTAATGAACAATGGAGTGGCTTGGGAGATGGGCTCAATCACACCCAGGAGTCTGTGCTAACAAAAAATAAAAATACACAATGCAACCTCAGAATCTGTGGGTGGTTCTGTTCTGGTGATGCATTCTGGGGCAACATGGAGGAGCCAGGAACCTCCACACAAAAGTAGGTCATGAGTGCTATTTTTAGGCTGGGAACCCACACGGTTGGGCTGCACGACGGTAAGAAATGTGATTTTTGCACTTTTTGAAGGCATTTAAATGGGGACCCTGGTATCCACTGGCATCCAGTGCGTTTAATCAGCAAATGTTGGATCAGTGTAGACAGAGGTCGCACCTGTATTTAAAAACTCTGCACCATCCTAACCCAAATTCTGTAGCAAGAAAAACAACAACCACCACCCTGGGTTCTGAAACCTACATAATTCCAGCATCTCCCTGTGCACAATGTACTCTGCTTTCCCTAGTGATCATGAGGGGGAAAGAAACCACATAAAATCCAGAGCTTCACATCCTCTGTTCAGTGGCTTCTGAGATTTCAACAGGCATTGCCAACACACTTTCAAGCACCACTTTACAATCACTAGAAACTTTCTTTTTTTAAGAAAATATTGAAGCTATAATTGATAGGAAAGTAGCGAACATATGATTCTGCCCCATATGGGCATCAGAGCTGAGCACTGCCTACTCTGAGACCCTGCTCAAGAAGGGTCCTTTCAAATCAGGATGCAATCGAAGACCTCTTTTTGAAAAGCGTGGGCTGCACTACTGTACTTAAGCTGAGCTATGGCCTGTCCCCACTTTACTTTCTATAGCTTTACTGTACTTAAATAGCACAGAAACGACCTTGTTTGTGCTGCAAAGAAAATATGTCAAGATTGGTTGCCTTGCAGTCGGGGCTATGGAAAGAGACGGAATAGGGTTTCTGCTGAGCCCTCTAAACCTCAGCACAGAAACCTCTCCATTCTTGTAGACATGACTTATGAAACAGCGACAGCCTGCGACAGCACAATAACCCTCATGGGAAATGATCTGTTCTCGGCTAGCTGTCCTGCTGCCTGCGGGGATTCCCCGACTATTTCTTGTGGCAGCTCCAATTGCTTCTTCCAGATGGCCCTCTCCGAGTCGCTGAGTTGACTCCGTTTACAGACCCACAGGTGGAGTCTTGGCTGGCTCACGTATCGTCGGCACAGAGGCCGCCAAGTTAGCCAGCAAGCCAAGTGTGGCCTTCAGCAAAGCTCACCTGTGCAGCAGCTCCAGCAAAGAACGTGTTCATTTACTCCGTCTGCACTCCAGGTTCCGCAGATGCCAGCAGAACTGAAGGCAGAGCCCCACTGGATCAGGCCAAGGGCCCATCTAGTCCAGCTTCCTGCATCTCACAGCGGCCCACCAGGTGCCTTAACGAGCACACAAGACAAGAGGCTGCCTGCTTCCTATGGCCACTGTCTTGCACCTGGCATTCTGAGGTAGCTTCTGAGGTAAAGATGAAGTAAATAAAATAGAATTTGTTATCCTAAGAAGAGCCCCAATGGATCACGCCAAAGGCCCATCTAGTCCAGCTTCCTGCATCTCACAGTGGCCCACAGGGAACACACAAGACAACAAGCTCCTGTTGCCATTCCCCTGCACCTGGCATTCTGAGGGAGCCTACTTCTAAAACAAGAAAATTTCTTAAATTTAAATTCTTAAAGAAATTTATCCACTCCCCTACTAAAGGCGTCTAGGGGAGACACCATCACCACCTGCTGTGGTAAGGAGTTCCACAGACCAACTACACAGTGAGTAAAGACATATTTTCTTTTGTGTGTTCCAATTCTCAATTTTATTTGATGCCCCCCCTATTCCACAGTGAACGGAACGTGATATAAGGAGGGCCCGTTCATAATAGGGTTCCCTTCATTCCACAAACGAAAACCCCCAACGGTTTGGTTCCAAACACGGCATCTTTGTGCATTTATCATACCGAAATCTGCGTGTGAACCACTTCTATTCCCAGCTCATACACCTCTGGGAAGTTCTCTCACAGACCCCAGTCCCAAAGCTCACACCCTTCAGTTTTATTTAGCATGAAGCTATTTTAAAGAACACTATCTCAAAATATCCTTGCTTCAACCATACAGTGAAAATCTGCCAAGGAAACCAGCAGTGAACAGGAAAAAAAAAAACCAGCTGGCTCTTCTCCACCAAGGTGAGATGCAGTTTGCAGAAGGAAGGCAGCTTAATCATTCAAGGACGTTTTAATCACACAAGCAGCTGTGTGAATTTTGAGCTCTAAGACCATTTTCCTTTTCTCATCCCCCCCCCTCCCGCACTCTCTGCTTTCATCTCCTTCCTTCCTCCCTTCCAGTACTCTTTTTGTCTTTCGACACAATTACAAACCTCACTTCCCAAGCTCCAACATTATCTCCAAAGCTGAGCAGATTTTTATTATGAGAAGCGCGTATCCAATCTTTTCTCTATCAGCAAACTCCATCTGGTCAAATTAGGAAGGAAAAAAAAACCAGAGGGGGGAAAAAAAGAAGGGGAAAAGGAAAAGAAAAGAAACCCCCCAAGGACTGGAGAGGAAGTACATGACTGAAATACAGAAGGTCACCGTCACCTCTACATTTTCTGTGTCTGTCGGAGTCAATGGAGGGACAGAATGTCAATCAGCTCAGCAGCCAAGAGACAGGCTGGTCTTTCCTGCAGCATGTTGCAGTCGGCAAGGCACACAGATCTGCCAGGGACAGCATTTCAGAGATCGAAAGTGTGAATAGATTAAGTGGAGGTCCTTGTCCCAAGGACAGGATCCATGCATGTACACATGTCACTTCGTTATTCGGAAGCAAAACAAAACGCTACACATCTAAGGGTGCAATTCCCACATGTCTCAGGCACTCTCAATTACAGTGGAATGTTCCAAGACCAACGGGACATTCCAATGGAATATTCAGGAAAGGTGGGCTGCGGAATGCTGAAAATACCAGCTGGAAGACAAAAAGGAGTGAAATAAAGGGCGAGAAATTGGATTGCACAAGCCCCTAACATTGTACTGCATCCTGGAGGAACGATCGGGTCCAGGGGCCTGCATGTCATGAAGTTAACGGCAAAAACAAAATAGCTTTCGCCTTGGGGTGGGGCAGGGGGAAGGACACTTTCCTGATCCTGTTGCCCCCTTAATTGAGATCTCCCAACTGATTGGAACGCCCCCTTCCCCAAAAGATACTGAGGCACATTCGTGTCCACACGCCTACTCCAAGCTCTGGCCGAGCAGGAAAGAAAAGTAGCAGAGAGCAAAGCATGCTGGGATGACTCACAGAGGGCCGTACCAAACTGAGAATGTCTGTTCGTAGCCACCATCATAGCCAGGCTCCCAGGAAATGTTGGCAGAGGTCATGGAGACGGAGACATGGACATTGCCAGGCGCATGCGGGCTTGTGCCTGCACATAGGAGAGGACAGAGAGCAGGGATGTTAAGAAAAGTACCTAACACACACACACACACACACACACACACACACACACACACACACACA
>JAJKFI010035708.1:0-11441 GCA_029204185.1 Lerista edwardsae | reverse complement strand
GGATGGAAGGAGGGCACGCCTAGGAGAGCGCTGCGAGAGACGGAGGTGAGGAGGCAAGGGGTGGGGGGAAGAAGGTAAGAGACAGAAAGAGAGACACTTTGCCTGGTGCAACCCTGGTACCTGGAAAACCAGCTGGGGGAGCCAAGGCCAGCGGCCGTCCCTTTCACAGACAGGATTCGACCATGCTGGCAGCGTCCTGATTTGACTTCTGGGTGTCTGGGGTGGATTTGGTTTTGGTCCTCTCCTGACAAGCTGCTCGTGTGGCTAGTGTCTTGTTCTCTCGCCCGGCCCAGGTCTCGGGGTGGGGGCTGCAGCACCCCTTTTGGAGATGGCATGGAAAAAGGCAGCTCGTGTGGCCCCGTGTCTCACTGGCGATGGATGGCAAACCCTCTCGCAAGGAGGGGAAGGAGGCGAAGCAGGCCAAGAGAGCCCCCAAGGCCTTAATATCCCAGGTAAGTGAACAGCCAGGAACTAGAAGAGGAAAATATGGGTAATTTCTGGGGGGGGGGGTCACGTCACTCAACAAGCACAACCACAAAAAATGAAACCTGCCATGTGGGACAGCCGGATCTTCTGCGCACATCCCAGCACACAACTCACAAACCCGGACTAGAATCTTGGTTCCTTGTGGGGGGCGGGGTGGGTGGGTGGGGGGAAGCAGAGTCTTGAGCGAGAGAACAACACACAACATTGCAAAACCGCTAAAAGGCAAGGCGCTCCGGTTCTCTGGCTTACGGAGGTGAGAGGGGGCAGCGACTGGCCGGGGCAGCCCAGCGCTGGAGACCCAAAAAGCCCCGCTCAGTGCCAACCGGGGGGTCATCTCCAAAAAGGATGCTGCAGGGTGCCTCGACAAACCCCATGGATTCAGCTGATGATGGGAGGGAAGAGCTGGAGGGGAGCGGGCAGGTGAGGCGGGGAGGGGAAGGAGGGCTGGGGAGAAGAGGGAAGCCGGTGGCGGGTACAACCACTTACCCTGAACTGGTTGTCGGGGTGGGCTCTGGCCTAAGAATCTCTTCCCCGGCCCTCCTCGGTGAGGGGATTTGGCCAAAGACATCCATGGGCTCCACAGGCAGGGAGGGGCACTGAGAGGGGGGGTAGCCAGTGGCCAGAGAGGTGAAGGCCATGGGAGGCCGGAAGCTGGGACTCCCTCCGCGGCTGCTCTGGGCGGGGGATCCTGTCGACGGCGTGGACTTGCGGGAGAAAGCGACGGCTGCCGGCGGCTGCAGGGTGATCTCGGACATCTCCGCCTGCTGGATGAGGCCCGGCCGCGGCCTGGCCCGTGCCGTCAGCTCCGGGGAGCTGGTGCGGGAGCTGAGGGGGCTCTGGGTCAGGGGGGAGAGCCGCGACGGCTGTAGCACCACCTGATGTAAACTGGGCTCGGCCCTCCTGGCTTGCCGAGGGCTGGGCCGGGGGCGGGGCTGGGGGTCGAACCACCGGGTGTCCAGGCCGAATGTGCTTGTGCCGCTGTGGCTGACCGACTCGGGCGGCCCGTGGTAAGGCAGCACGGGGATGCCCATGCCCTGGCTGGTGTGCCGCAGCTGCCCTTGGCTCGCCAGCGCTTGCATAGGTGGGTCCTGCCACTTGGTGGCAGTGGGCACGGAAGGTTGGCTCCTGCTCGGCGACTTGCCAGTCCAGCTCTTTGGTGCCTCCAGGGCCAGGATGCCGGGGTAGGACGCGGGGACCTGGAGGGAGGAAGGGGGCGGCCCCCTCCTCGGAAGACTGGCCTTCGGCTGCATGCTCTCGGCCATTTCGCAGTGGTGGAGCTGGTGCGGAAACATGATGGGCGAGGACTCCAGGCCGCTGAACGGGAACTCGGACCGGCCCCACGGCTCGGGGGACCGGCCCCCCGTCGGCGTCTGGGTCAGGGGCAGCGTGCTGTTGGAGGCGTTCTCCCCGTTCTCCTCCGGGATGGTGGGGTGGCCAAAGGGCCCTTCGGGGTGCAGCGGGGGAGAGGACATGACGGAACTCAGAGGGCTGACCTCCGGCATGTAGAACGGAGGCGGGTCCATCTCCCCGGGGCTGCTGCTGCTGAGGTAACCGTAGTACGGGCCGTGGTGGAACGGCCTGGGGGGTGGGGGCCTGGCCTGGCCAGTGGCTTGGAGGCGGCTCTCCAGGGCGCTCGTCCCCTCCAGGCCCCGGTGGAATCGGGGACTGTATGCTGGTGGCTGAAGGTAAGACTCCTGGCTGGAAGAGAGAGGCGTCAGCTGGGACTTGAGGGCCGTCACCGAAGAGGGCAAGACCGGGTCGTCGTTCTCCTCGTCCGACTGGCGGAACTCGGGGTACATGTCCGTCTCTTCCACGAAGGGGAAGCCCTCGATCCGGCGCGTCTTGAGCGAGGGCTCCATCTCCGAGGGGTCCATGACGAAGCGTCCATCCGGCCCCCGGCTGATGAGCTCGATGGGGGTGGTGGCTTCGGCCTCGGCCTCCGCCTTGGAAACGCTGTACTTCTTGCTGCTGATGGCCCGCTTGGTCTTCTTGTACAGGGACAGCTCCTTCTCCTTGCCTTGGTCGTCGGAGGACTCCGAGGGAGGCCGGAGGGTCCGGATGCTCTCGGGGCTCACCTTGCCGGAGGACAACCTGGACCGCGGACAGGAGATGAAAGGCACATGGGTCATGGGAAAAGGGACCGACACGGAAGATTTGCAGGGCACCCACACTGGGCTCTCCTCCATGCTTTCCTCTCGGCTTCATTAAAAAAAGTTGGAGGAGAAGCAATGAAAATGAGCAGGTGGGCATGCACAGGCATCCCCCCTTCTCCGAGGGTGGACAGGTTCCAGCTGCCTCTGTGGATATTGGAAACTGGGGTAAGTGGCGAACCCTACCACAAGTGATTCACAAATCCTTCCCCATTCATTGTGCAAATGATTCATCTGGTCCCTGACTGCAGCCCTCCTTATCGTTGTCTCCTGTGCCTGGCTGTTTCTGTGCTGTCTGCGAATCCTAACACAAAGCAGGCTGAAAACAATGCAGCGCTATGAACGCGATGGAGAGCATCACGTTGTTTTCAGCCCTCCAACCCCCACTTCCTGTTAGTACTTCCTGTTTCCTCTTAGGATTTGCAGACAGTACAGAAACAGACAGACGCAGGAGGGCTGCAACCAGCGAACAGATAAGTCATTTGTGCAATGGGCGGGGGGAGGATTTGTGAAACACAGGTAACTGAAACTGTGGCAAAGGGGTCCACGGAGATTGGGGAACACTGTACCGCTTCAGAAAAAGCTATGTGAACTGCTTTGTGAACTACTCTTGTTGAAAAGCGGTGTATAAACATTATCATCATCAACAACAACTCCTCATAGAAACAACATAACCCAGAGATACTTACGGAGACTCCAGACTTTTCCTGCAGTGGGTTATTGAGAGAGGAGGATCTGAAGAAGGAAACAAAAGACAGGAACAAGGAAAAGATCAGAAAGGATGACCACAATAAACACATGCAACAAGAAAACATGTTTTGATTTGTGGGACAATTAAACCAGCTTAGACGGCAAATCATCCAGGCAGCTTAAGGCAGACACAAAAGCACAGATTTTTTTAAACGCAAGACCTTCAGCCTCCCACTATGACAGTGGTTCCCAACCACTGGGTGTCAGGACCCCCAAGGGGGTCGCAAGCTGATTTTCAGGAGGTCGCGAAGAGCTTGGGGCAGCCATCTTAAAAGCTGGGCACCACCATCTTGGAAGCTTCCTTTTGGCTAGGGAAGAGGCTTCCCCATTAAACTGCCACTTCCACAGTGCTTGTGGCTGTGAGGGAAATTAGCCTTGCTATGGGCTTGTTGTGGTGTGCGTGTGTGATGTGGTGTGCATGTGTCTCTTCCAGGTCTTTTTCCAAGTGGGCACATCACACTTTCCATTCACATGCCTAGGTGAGTCTCAGCATGCGGGGAAGGGGAACATGTACTCTGAAGAGCCTGTTTTCAGGGGGTCACCGAGTCCCTTTTTACTACTGTAGATGCATTTGTGCAAAATTTTAAAACTTGCATTTTTGCAACCTTTTCAAGGAACCTCCAAACCTCTCCACACACTGGAAAGCAATGGGTAATCTATGGTACTTGCTTTTGTCAAACTACGGGACGCTACACATGCTTTTACAGGCACAATGATGTCACTTCCTTCTTAATGACATCACTTCCAGTCTTGGGGAGGGGTCCCAACAGGTTGCAGTACCTAAAAAGTGGGTCTCGGGGCTAACAAGGTTGGGAACCACTGCTCTGAAGACAAGCGAGCAGTAGCTGGCCCACACAGCTCAGTCAACCTTCCACTACACTCCAGAACGGAGGTGTACCTTCAACCTGGTATGTTGACCTAGCACCAAGCAGGAGACCGGTCCAGGTGAGCCCACCTTTCTTGCGCTTGAGTTTCCGTTTGCGCTGCTTGTTGACAAAGCAGGCGGCGAGGGTGCTGAAGAGGATGGCGGCGGCGAGGAAGCAAATGGTGGCGACAATCCCTGCCAGCACGGGCCGGGCCAAGCCTTCATCCGTCAGGTCTGGCTGGGGAAATATGTCTGGAAGGGACAGATAACAAGAGCATCTTAAGAGGAGGCTGCTGGAGGCACTGGCAAATTCCTGCGCGTCCTGGAACAAGTATAAAAGTGAAAGTCTTGTTGTGCATGGGGGAGGTTCTCAAATTCACCATGTCGCGCTGCTTTGAAACCTTTGAAGGTTGATTTCCTCTCGTCTCAAAATGCTTGAGACCAGAAGCGTTTTGTATTTTGGAATATTTGCATGGCATCGGATGGAGGTGGGTGGATGAGATTGGAGGGTTCTTTTTTTTTTCTAGTTGGGGATTCTGGCATTTTTTTTTGCTGACGATTAAGTGGTTGGTGATGGGAAACCTTTACTGGCATAAAGCCGATTGATTCGTTTAAATTGCTTTGTTTTACGATGGTTGTGGTTTCATTGTTCTGCTGTAAGCTGGCTTGGGTTCAGTGGTGTCATCGACTCACCAGTAGACGGTACGCTGGGCGGGACTTAGCGTGATCGACAGCCCGTCCACTCACTTCCGCTTTCTTCGCGCTCCCCGCACGGCTTTCCCTCGCCTCGGAGGGCGCGCCTGCTCGCCAGGGGGTGGGTGGGGGGCGCGCCGGGTGCCTGGGCGAGCAGGCGCCCCCTCCGAGGCGAGGGAAAGCCGCGCGGGGAGCGCGAAGAAAGCGGAAGTGAGTGGACGGGCTGTCGATCACGCTAAGTCCCGCCCACCGTACCGTCTACTGGTGAGTCGATGACACCACTGCTTGGGTTGCCCCATGCAAAAAAAAAGGCATAAGGGACTAGCATCTTTAAGCAAACGGGAAGGTCTTCACCTGGCCTGCTACTACATACAATGGCATGGCTTAGATGGAGCTGCCCAAATTCACAGAGAGAGTGGGCAAAAAAATGGGAGCTAAAAGACTGAACCGCATTATCGGCGAGTTCGACATCCGAAAGGAAAGGAAAGCCTTTCCGTACCTGTGCTGGATACGCCGGCAATGTTGCTGGGTTCGCTGATGAGGTCCTGCATTGCGGCCAGAACTCGGAACTCGTACCACGTATCCTGCAGCATAAAGCACGCCATCCATTAACAGGCACAACGAACAACAAATGCCACCAGCAATCATGGTTTCAGATGGGCCCCTTCTTGATTTAGAGATATTACCAGTTCCTTAGTAGGGTAAGCAAAGGTTTTGCCCCATCTATCAGGAGAGGGGTCATCTGCAGCTCTGAAGAGTTATCTGGTTTTATGAGCGCCTTCAAAACATTTATATACCCCTGTTGTTCTTCCGAGGGCAACTCAAGGAGGTGTATAATTAATTGAAAAATATTTTTTTTAAAGCACAAAACGATAGTTCAATCCATAGCCAACTATCCTGCATCCCTGATAACGTGGAAGAAATAAGTCACGTCTTTGCAAGCCAAGTCTGGAGGACAGTAAGGAAGGGCCCAACTGAACCTCTGTTGGGGGCACGTTCTACAGGGTCAAGGCCACTACTGAGAAGGCCTTGCTCGTGGTGGATACCCTGCATGTCACAGAAGGCATCAAAGAGTTGATCACTGGGGATGTACAGGAAGGTACATGGGGTGAAGACGTTCCATAAAGTATCCATGTCCCAAACCATTTAGGGCTTTGCAGCCTTTGTGGCCCAAAGGAGACGGAAAGCAGCTTTAGTAGTATAAGATGAGCCTGGCTTTCTCTTACCTGAGTCAAATCCTTGGCAAAGAAGTCACTGTCACTCCCCAAGATGGCATCGTCCAATATCTCCCACCGCTCCCCCACCCGGAACTCCATGATATAACGGTCAATCGGAAAGCTGTGATTGGCTGGAGGAAGCCATGACAAGAGGACTCCTTGCTGCGTCCGATTGGCTGTTAGGCACCTTGGTGGAGTAACGAGCACCAGGGGTTCCGGAGTAGTTACAGGGAATGCTGAAGATAGAAGGAGAAAGTGGGAAGGGGGGACAAAGCAAACGTTGTAATGGATGCAAGAAGAATTGCCCAGGGGTGGGAGGGGAAGGTCTGTGTTTGTACTAGAGCGGGTGGTAATGTCGTACTTGCTGCATACTTACCCAGTGCTTGGCCACTATTAAAAATGGTCCTATCCTTTCTCCCTTGATGCCCAGTGATGTCCAGACCACCTACTTTGTGCCATTTCTCCCTTTCTCCAATACTTCCCCCTGTACTCTTGCAAACTGTGCAAGGAGGCACGAGGCACCGCTTTCAAAGCGGTGTCCTCTTATGTCTAGCAGGGGGAGAGCAATGGTCCTTTTGTCACCCCAGCATGGAGTCTTTGCTGGTGGCCGTTGCTGGTGTCTCTTCTGTGTGGTTTTCTTTAGACTGAGCCCTTTGGGGACACGGAACCATTTATGGATTTATTTCACTTTGTAAAAACCGCTTTGCGACCTACTCCTCTTGAAAAGCAGCATATACATATTCTTAATACCCACTTCTTCCACGATGCTTTCGCTTAACCCCTTAGGCCTCAACTCAGACTGAAACGAAGTATGGACCATTATACTTGCACATACTTCCATTAGCCTGTTTTTTTTTTCCTTCCTTAGTTTTACCTCCCTCACTATGTGCATTTTAAGCTACTCGCATTAGAGACATTAGGAGAATAAGAAGCTCTTTCTATAGAGCCCACCCAAAGTAGTATTGCCTACAACGATGGACATTAGGTTTCCTGGATCTCAGATGGGGTCCTTTCCATTCCTACCTGCAAATGCCAGGGACTGCATAGGGGGGTCTTCTGTGTGCAAAGAATGGGGTCTACCACTGAGCCAACCCCTTAGGTTATTACACTAGCCAACCCCTTAAGAACACAAGAAGAGCCCCGCTGGATCAGGCCAAAGGCCCATCTAGTCCAGCTTCCTGTATCTCACAGTGGCCCGCCAGGTGCCCCGGAGAGGCATGAGACAAGATGCCTGCATCCTGTTGCCACTCCCTTGCACCCGGCACTCTGAAGTAGCCTACTACTAATGTAAGGAGGTTGCCCAACCCATCATGGCCTATAGCCCACGATGGACTTACCTTACCCCTTACCTGATGACACTAGGTAAGAATTCCATTTTTGAAACTACAGTGCAGGACATGGTTTCGTTCAAGAACAGAGCTTCAAACGTTTGCTTTATGGGATTATGGGGGGGGGGTCCCTTCTCGGGGTCTCACCTAGAGTGTTCACAGTGACCACCTCGCTGAAGGAGCTCGTGCCCAACTTGTTCTGGGCCAAGACACTGAACTGGTAGGCAGTCTCCGGTTCTAGGTTATCCATGAGCAGCCAACTGGGACCAGCTGGTACTGGAAGAGAGAGCCAGTCGTGAGGTCCAAACTGTGCTCGCTTCATCCTGGCGAGATAGAAGAAAGACAATCCAAGGGACGGGTTCTTTGGGAGGGAAGGAGTCAAAGAGAAAGATCGAGAGAGAAAAAAAGAGAGGGCAGAGAGAAGAAAAAAAGAAACAATCCCTTAATGAACAATGGAGTGGCTTGGGAGATGGGCTCAATCACACCCAGGAGTCTGTGCTAACAAAAAATAAAAATACACAATGCAACCTCAGAATCTGTGGGTGGTTCTGTTCTGGTGATGCATTCTGGGGCAACATGGAGGAGCCAGGAACCTCCACACAAAAGTAGGTCATGAGTGCTATTTTTAGGCTGGGAACCCACACGGTTGGGCTGCACGACGGTAAGAAATGTGATTTTTGCACTTTTTGAAGGCATTTAAATGGGGACCCTGGTATCCACTGGCATCCAGTGCGTTTAATCAGCAAATGTTGGATCAGTGTAGACAGAGGTCGCACCTGTATTTAAAAACTCTGCACCATCCTAACCCAAATTCTGTAGCAAGAAAAACAACAACCACCACCCTGGGTTCTGAAACCTACATAATTCCAGCATCTCCCTGTGCACAATGTACTCTGCTTTCCCTAGTGATCATGAGGGGGAAAGAAACCACATAAAATCCAGAGCTTCACATCCTCTGTTCAGTGGCTTCTGAGATTTCAACAGGCATTGCCAACACACTTTCAAGCACCACTTTACAATCACTAGAAACTTTCTTTTTTTAAGAAAATATTGAAGCTATAATTGATAGGAAAGTAGCGAACATATGATTCTGCCCCATATGGGCATCAGAGCTGAGCACTGCCTACTCTGAGACCCTGCTCAAGAAGGGTCCTTTCAAATCAGGATGCAATCGAAGACCTCTTTTTGAAAAGCGTGGGCTGCACTACTGTACTTAAGCTGAGCTATGGCCTGTCCCCACTTTACTTTCTATAGCTTTACTGTACTTAAATAGCACAGAAACGACCTTGTTTGTGCTGCAAAGAAAATATGTCAAGATTGGTTGCCTTGCAGTCGGGGCTATGGAAAGAGACGGAATAGGGTTTCTGCTGAGCCCTCTAAACCTCAGCACAGAAACCTCTCCATTCTTGTAGACATGACTTATGAAACAGCGACAGCCTGCGACAGCACAATAACCCTCATGGGAAATGATCTGTTCTCGGCTAGCTGTCCTGCTGCCTGCGGGGATTCCCCGACTATTTCTTGTGGCAGCTCCAATTGCTTCTTCCAGATGGCCCTCTCCGAGTCGCTGAGTTGACTCCGTTTACAGACCCACAGGTGGAGTCTTGGCTGGCTCACGTATCGTCGGCACAGAGGCCGCCAAGTTAGCCAGCAAGCCAAGTGTGGCCTTCAGCAAAGCTCACCTGTGCAGCAGCTCCAGCAAAGAACGTGTTCATTTACTCCGTCTGCACTCCAGGTTCCGCAGATGCCAGCAGAACTGAAGGCAGAGCCCCACTGGATCAGGCCAAGGGCCCATCTAGTCCAGCTTCCTGCATCTCACAGCGGCCCACCAGGTGCCTTAACGAGCACACAAGACAAGAGGCTGCCTGCTTCCTATGGCCACTGTCTTGCACCTGGCATTCTGAGGTAGCTTCTGAGGTAAAGATGAAGTAAATAAAATAGAATTTGTTATCCTAAGAAGAGCCCCAATGGATCACGCCAAAGGCCCATCTAGTCCAGCTTCCTGCATCTCACAGTGGCCCACAGGGAACACACAAGACAACAAGCTCCTGTTGCCATTCCCCTGCACCTGGCATTCTGAGGGAGCCTACTTCTAAAACAAGAAAATTTCTTAAATTTAAATTCTTAAAGAAATTTATCCACTCCCCTACTAAAGGCGTCTAGGGGAGACACCATCACCACCTGCTGTGGTAAGGAGTTCCACAGACCAACTACACAGTGAGTAAAGACATATTTTCTTTTGTGTGTTCCAATTCTCAATTTTATTTGATGCCCCCCCTATTCCACAGTGAACGGAACGTGATATAAGGAGGGCCCGTTCATAATAGGGTTCCCTTCATTCCACAAACGAAAACCCCCAACGGTTTGGTTCCAAACACGGCATCTTTGTGCATTTATCATACCGAAATCTGCGTGTGAACCACTTCTATTCCCAGCTCATACACCTCTGGGAAGTTCTCTCACAGACCCCAGTCCCAAAGCTCACACCCTTCAGTTTTATTTAGCATGAAGCTATTTTAAAGAACACTATCTCAAAATATCCTTGCTTCAACCATACAGTGAAAATCTGCCAAGGAAACCAGCAGTGAACAGGAAAAAAAAAACCAGCTGGCTCTTCTCCACCAAGGTGAGATGCAGTTTGCAGAAGGAAGGCAGCTTAATCATTCAAGGACGTTTTAATCACACAAGCAGCTGTGTGAATTTTGAGCTCTAAGACCATTTTCCTTTTCTCATCCCCCCCCTCCCGCACTCTCTGCTTTCATCTCCTTCCTTCCTCCCTTCCAGTACTCTTTTTGTCTTTCGACACAATTACAAACCTCACTTCCCAAGCTCCAACATTATCTCCAAAGCTGAGCAGATTTTTATTATGAGAAGCGCGTATCCAATCTTTTCTCTATCAGCAAACTCCATCTGGTCAAATTAGGAAGGAAAAAAAAACCAGAGGGGGGAAAAAAAGAAGGGGAAAAGGAAAAGAAAAGAAACCCCCCAAGGACTGGAGAGGAAGTACATGACTGAAATACAGAAGGTCACCGTCACCTCTACATTTTCTGTGTCTGTCGGAGTCAATGGAGGGACAGAATGTCAATCAGCTCAGCAGCCAAGAGACAGGCTGGTCTTTCCTGCAGCATGTTGCAGTCGGCAAGGCACACAGATCTGCCAGGGACAGCATTTCAGAGATCGAAAGTGTGAATAGATTAAGTGGAGGTCCTTGTCCCAAGGACAGGATCCATGCATGTACACATGTCACTTCGTTATTCGGAAGCAAAACAAAACGCTACACATCTAAGGGTGCAATTCCCACATGTCTCAGGCACTCTCAATTACAGTGGAATGTTCCAAGACCAACGGGACATTCCAATGGAATATTCAGGAAAGGTGGGCTGCGGAATGCTGAAAATACCAGCTGGAAGACAAAAAGGAGTGAAATAAAGGGCGAGAAATTGGATTGCACAAGCCCCTAACATTGTACTGCATCCTGGAGGAACGATCGGGTCCAGGGGCCTGCATGTCATGAAGTTAACGGCAAAAACAAAATAGCTTTCGCCTTGGGGTGGGGCAGGGGGAAGGACACTTTCCTGATCCTGTTGCCCCCTTAATTGAGATCTCCCAACTGATTGGAACGCCCCCTTCCCCAAAAGATACTGAGGCACATTCGTGTCCACACGCCTACTCCAAGCTCTGGCCGAGCAGGAAAGAAAAGTAGCAGAGAGCAAAGCATGCTGGGATGACTCACAGAGGGCCGTACCAAACTGAGAATGTCTGTTCGTAGCCACCATCATAGCCAGGCTCCCAGGAAATGTTGGCAGAGGTCATGGAGACGGAGACATGGACATTGCCAGGCGCATGCGGGCTTGTGCCTGCACATAGGAGAGGACAGAGAGCAGGGATGTTAAGAAAAGTACCTAACACACACACACACACACACACACACACACACACACACACACACACA
>JAJKFI010035707.1:0-38779 GCA_029204185.1 Lerista edwardsae | reverse complement strand
ACACACACACACACACACACACACACACACACACACACACACACACACACACACACACACACACACGGCGCAATCCGCACCTGGAGTTAGGCCAGCACAGTTAGGCCAGCAAGGTTTGGCCGGCACAAGGGACACCGTAAAGTATGTTTGGACCACTCGCTGAGTCAGATAGGCCAGCACACAGACATGCGCCATCCTCCCCAACTCAGAGTGGTCCCAAACGCACTTTACGGTGGCCCATGTGCCAGCCAAATTTTGCTGGCCTAACTGTGCCGGCCTAACTCCAGGTTAGGACTGCGCCCATACACAAATGGTAGTGAGCGCACTAAAGCTCTACAACGCTGACGTTAACAGGTTTGGGGGTGAGTTGACCCTTCCTACAAAACAAACAGCCCAGGAAGTTTATGCAGTGTAACACAAACGCTGTTTACAGGTGGCCCCCGGGATCTGCTGTTTCAATTATCCACAGATTGGTGGCCCCTCTTACCTTCCTTTATCCTTACTTCAGGTTGCTAAAGAACCTTCTTGCTTGGGGGTGGGGGCAGGGTGAAACGTTTCCAACATTTCAACACCAGCACAATATGCTATTTCTAAAACAAACACCAGACCACACAATGTACTCGGGACACACGCATGCACTGTTGTGCATTGTGATCAGGCCGTTTCTCATGTGTCTTCCCAAATCAGTGCTACACAGCAGACTTAACAATGCACACCTAGTGGAAGGGAGGTTGTTGCCCTGTTCTGTAGGTTGCTTGTTCAGACCACTTATCTGCAACATAAACTTTTGCTTCCAGCGGAGAAAAACCATGAGTATTTGCAGGATTCCCCGTACGCAATGCCTCAGCCGTGGCAGTAAAGCCCAGCTTCCAAACCTTTCCATACCTACCGATGACTGTCAGATGAGTGCTAGCAGTTATGCTTGTGACTATGTTGGTAGCAACACATTCCCACTCTCCGTGGTCGTCCTTACTGAGGGATCGGAATTGGAGGCTGCCACTTGGAAGGGTGTTGTGCTTGCTTCTACTGGGTTTCCCTACCTTGGTCAAACAACAGAGAAAGCACAGGGGAAGGAAGGGGGAAAAAACACAACTGAGAGAGGCATGTTGCAAGGGCATGGGACTAAGGCGGCTGTGACGCCATTGGGGGCCGGGTCCCAGGTTTCATACTGGCAGGGACATGCCAAAGCATCGCAAGATGGAGACCAAACTTGGGCCAGAGAGAAAGGACAAGACCGTTTTCCCAGAAGGCAGCCTGCATGGGGCAAGGCTAAATGCAGGGATGCAGCATCAAGCAAGAATTTGGCGCTGGTGGAATTTAGAGCATGTAGAAGGAACAGACAAAGGGCAGTGGGATCTGTGAGCCAAGCACACAGGGGTGCAACAGTTTCACAGATAAATCCTGCTGACAGGAAGGGGAAGCTGTAGAGGGACAGGAGAAGGGACCAATCAGAGCAGGGAGGAGGAGAACAAGACAAGGCGCCTACCAAGCTCAAAGTGGTGGTGTATGGCGGAGGTGTACCGATTTCAGTCTTAAGTGGCCTCTTTTTCAATGCAGGCATCTCCTGACTTTTCAGGAAGAGGGCCACATCATATATTTTACAAACTGAAATCACGGGCCGAAAAAAAAATCAGTTTTATAAATGAATGAATACGTTTTACTGGGATCTTTTTTCTGTAATCAGCACGATAGGATTCAAAACAGAAGAGAAATGTGACATTTGCAAAGGAACAATGCCGTGCTTAAACTGAGAAATGATTGATAATGAGCAAAAATGTCAAGATGACAATTCATCCGGTTTCCTATTAGAGGTGCCCTTGAGTTAAGAAATGATTGGGTAGGGTTTGCTTCACGCCACTAGAGGGAGATGCAATCCCATGCATTCATTATGCTATCGTTCTCCTGACAGGATGAGGCAACCACACTGTTTAGTTCCTTTTGGGTTCATACTGTCGTATCATTGAGCATGAATCCT
This sequence comes from Lerista edwardsae, assembly GCA_029204185.1. Taxonomy (NCBI): domain Eukaryota; kingdom Metazoa; phylum Chordata; class Lepidosauria; order Squamata; family Scincidae; genus Lerista; species Lerista edwardsae. The sequence goes on along the minus strand of JAJKFI010035707.1, from coordinate 36,804 downwards.
GGGGAAAACCGGACCTGCATTATGATGTCACTGCCTGGGGCACCAAGGCAATATGTTATGCCTCTGGCAGCAGCCTTTGCATCTTGTGATATTTAGTCCTGCCTGCATGTTCTTCTATAAAACCCTGAGCACCAGTGCATTCTAGCACAGCACAATACAGTGTACGACTTGTAATATTTGGGGCACAGTACGACGAAGAGGCTAGTACTGCCTGCTTGATGATGTCACTTTTGGCTAGGACATCACTTATCACTTCCAGGGTAATGACCTCACTTCTGGCGGGTCCTGCACACCGAGTTGGTGGCAGCCACTGGAGAACAGAAGACGCCAGACTGGTGAGAGCCCTTTGGTCAATAAGAGCACAGCGGAGCGTGGAAGGACGGGAGTGGGTAAGGGGTGTCCCATTTTGCAGATGCTGCTGCTACAAAGGTTTCTGCAGTTTCCACCAAGGCCCTTTTGTGCAAAGAGCTGGGCTTCCCCCACCCACCTGCGGGGACAGGGCGGCAGTGGTACAGCCCAAAGCTAAGGCAGCTGAACCTGCAGGTTGCTCTTACCGGGACAGAGTGTGGCTGCTCTGTCTGTAATATTCATCAAAAGCCAAAGGCACTGCAGATTTTTCTGGCAGGCCGGGTACCTTTCTCCAGGCGATGACAGGAAAGGGGTCTCCTGCAGCAGCACAGGGGATCAACAGCTCCCTCCCTGCCTCTTGTCTGTATTCCCAGCCTGGTAGCACCGTGAAATAGGGCGGATCCTGCAGCCGAGGAGGGGAAGAAGGGAACAGCAACCATGAACCGAACAGAGCCACTCTCATTGAGCGCACAACATCAGACAAGCATCCTGGTGGGATTACCTTCAGTACCAGTCGGGCAGCGGGGGACTGGCCCATTGTACCCAGGGCGTTATAAGGCACGCAGGTGTATGTGCCGAGAGCTTCTTCGGTTGCCTCTTCTATTCGAATTGAGCCATCTTCCATCAGAGTCCAGCCAGAGAACTGCACGGGCAAGAAAGGAAGCTAGATACCGTTTTTTGAGTTCCATGTGATCAATGGGTGCATTTGCTCCCGAGAATGATCTTTTTTTCCCCCAAGTTATAGTCATCTATATAAAAGCATACATTGTCTGGGCTGGAACAGGCTTAAAGGTAAAGGTTTCCCCGCGACCGAATGGTGTAGTCGTGACCGACTTAGGGGGCGGTGCTCATCTCCGTTTCAAAGCCTGTAGACCCGGCGTTTTGTCAAGGACAAGCTTCCATGGTCATGTGGCCGGCATGACTCTATGCTGTAGCGCACAGAACGCCGTTCCCTTCCCACCGAAGTGGTCCCTATTTATCTACTTGCATTGAGGTGCTTTCGAACTGCTAGGTTGGCAGGAGCTGGGACAAGCAACGGGAGCTCACTCTGTCGCGCAGTAGCGGTCGAAAGCCCAGCAACAGCGGATTAACTCGCTGCGCCCTTTGGAACACGCTTGGCCCTCCCTTATTTTGGACTTTTAAAACCTGCAGTTGTGGCGGGAGAATCCACCTTTCCCAGGGCACTGCCAAACCTTTCCAAAGTGAAACTGACACCGTTTGCCTCGTCCCTGATCAGTAACATCCCAGCATCTCCTCAAATCCAGGCTCCACCTTTATCCGATAGTGCCCCATGGAGCAGACACTGAATTACTGACTAGAGATGTAGCCTGTTCTGCCCCACTCCCAGCCTCACCTACCCAGAAGTAAAGCTGCCATCGCGAAGCCCAACGCAACAAGCCAAAGGAATTCCAAGACAGACCCAACAGATTGGTTCTTCTTTGCATCTGATGGGGGAATTCACAAACTAAGACCCCTGGACCACATTCTGCACTGCCTTTGCAATCATCCCCGTCCTCCAGGAGATGGCCAGTTTTCCTAATTGGCCCCTAGTCGGACGGCTCAGCTGTATGCTTCAGGGAAACATGTTTGACACAGCTCTGCTAATGGGATGTGCGGGCAATTTCTCCTCTCGGCATCCCCTTGAATCAGTCTCAGGTCAGCAGCATTCCACAGCCACAGTTACCTAATGGTTGTTTGCGGACAAGAAGTGAGGACCTCCAATTACTTTCATCATCCTTACAGCCTGGGTGAAGAACCGTCCAAAGAAAACTAAAGTCCAGGGACTGCCCTCTCTCAAAACACCAGAACCAGGGGGCATCCGCTAAAACTGAGGGTTGGGAGAGTTAAAACATATAAAAGGAAGTACTTTTTTACCCAGCAGGTAGTTAATCCGTGGAACTCTTTGCCACAGGAGGTGGTGATGGCATCTGGCCTAGATGCCTTTAAGAGGGGATTGGATGGATTTCTGGAAGAAAAGTCCATCGTGGGCTATAGGCAATGATGGATTGTGCAACCCCCTTACATCAGTAGTAGGCTACTTCAGAGTACTGGGTGCAAGGGAGTGGCAACAGGATGCAAGCATCTTGTTCTCTCGTGCCTCCCTGGGGCACCTGGTGGGCCGCTGTGAGATACAGGAAGCTGGACTAGATGGCCTTTGGCCTGATCCAGCAGGGCTCTTCTTATGTTCTTATGTCTGTGGATGAATTAGTACATACATCGAGTCCAATAAGGGACCATATTTAGACCACTGATGCCATTCCTTGGTGCCACTGGTGCTCTTTCGGACTTATCTAGACTCCTAATCTAACCCACCTCAATAGAAACAGGCTTTAGCCCAAACAAATGGAAATCGGCTAATTATAAGCGCAGTAGTTCGTTGGCATCATCAACAGACCTTAGAACTACCATTTGCAGACAACAATGGCTTAATCCTTTAAAGATGGACTTGTGCAACAAAAACTAAGAATCATTCAATACTAAATGCAGAAAAGATTAATACTGGCAGACCCAGAATAATTACATCTATTCATTTCTAATTTTCGCTCGCATCTGAACCGCTAACATCAAAAAAATTGACAGTAAACGCTAATCAGCTTATTTTTGCCCAAGAGAAGACAAGAGCCATAGAAACTGGAATCTTCCCGGATACACAGTGACCGGTTAGTCAATTCACCTTTTTAAGTTGATTATTACAAAATTGCAAAAGGGCAGCTCATGACTCAATGTTTCAACTTCTTTTGATCCACAAGGACATTGAGTCTATTGGTACGCAGGATTCCTGTAATTATCCCATCTAGAAATTAGTTCATTAGAACAGTGGTTCCCAAACTGTGGCCAGGACTCTACCAGTGGGTTGCAAGCCAATTTCAGGTGGGTTGCAAAGCAGCCATATTGAAAAGAGGGGATGCTGAAAAGAGGGAGGGCTGTGTAGTTGCCAAAGGTGTGGTGTGTGTTCTTGTCAAAGTGGAGAATAGGTGTGTGTGTTTTCCTGTCTGATTCACTTTGCTTTTGGAAAACGGCTGAGAAACAACCCAACTTCTTGCTGCATTTCTCAGGAAAGCAGCAGGCTCTGGTGTCGCAGTGAAGGCACTTCCAGCCATGACATCACTTCTGGTGGGTCCTGGACAGATTGTCATTCTCAGAAGTGGGTCCCGATACCAAAATGTCTGATGCTGAACTGCGTTAGAAAATCGGGCTTTATTCTGCAGAGGCAAATCGCCTTGGAGTACATCTAGACAGGAGGCCAGTACTGTGAACAAGAAGTTCACTGGGATGGCAAAAAACAGGTGCTTAAATATCCCATAGAATTCAATGGGGCAGCAGAAGGGCAGTCCTGGTTAGATCAATCAATCAATCACTAGTATTTATATACCGCTTTTCAACACAAAGTTCACAAAGTGGTTTACAGGCAAATAATAACATTATTATCTAATAATAACATTAGATAGTGCCCACGTTCAGTGGAGCTGCTGAAGTCAAAAGCTACATTAGCAGGCAACCTCCATTTGAAACTGCCAGAACGTAATCTTTGAGCTGTTAATATTTAAAGAAATCTCTAAATATTGAGCATTTTGTTTAAATATTTAAAAGAATCAAGTCCTTGATAGGATTTTTAAACCAAGGTAATAGCAGGACGGAGCCTCGTTAAAAGAGGACTTTTAAGCACCATATATAGTTATATCTGCGGGATGACACTTTCTAGCTCCACCGGTGCTAGATTAATGATGCTCGTCTCCCACAGAGAGAGGAGAAATGAACTCCCCAGGAAACCCTAGATGGGGAGATTGCGCTTGATTAGATGGAAGCATCCAAAATGCAGGGGACATTTCAGGAGTCCTCTACACCAGCGGTTCTCAAACTTTTAGAAGCAGGACCCACTTTTTAAAATGGCCATCTGTCGGGACTCTCATCAGAAGTGATGTCAATAATCTAGACATGATGTCATGGCTGAAAGTGACATCATCAATCAGGAAACATCATCAATCAGAACTGATTTTTTTTTTTAAATCTACTAGCCCTATTTTTAGTCAATCTAACCAATTAAACTGCAAAACATTGCAGGCCTAGTCTTTAAACCATCATCGTCAACACAACAGAAGTCTCTTTTCCCCCACCCCAAAAGTGCACTGACCTTTTCAATGTGCAGAGGGCGTCCATCTTTGTTCCACTTGACCAAGGTCACAGGGGGCTCTGCCTCGACCGGGCAGCGGATGTATCCATGTATCCCAACGGGAACATATATTATGGGCGGCATGTTCACCACACGGGCGGGATCTGGGGTAGGAGAGGTGGAAAGCAATTGAGAATTTTTAAACCTGACCTGCTGCCTCTGAGTTTCCAGATAAGTGCCGTCACATGCCTTTCTACTGCAGCTTGCTTGAACAGGGGTCAGTAACCTTTTTAATAATGGAGTCCAAGCCCCCAACTCTAATTCAGCAACATTCCTCACTCTGGCCGCCAAACGCCATTATCCCGGCATTCATTTTCTCCCAATGCATTAGAGTGACACGTAACATTTACATTCCTCTTCAGCCATCAGAAACATTTTATCTCCATCTATGCTAAGCTCTAAAAACAGAAAGGCTATTTGGGAACAAGATGAGAGTTTTGTGTATATGTCTGTGCAAGCACGTACGAAGGGGGCAATCCAAAACACCAACACATGTGCCTTGCATCAGCCCTAGGAAGGCCCATCCTGTCTTCACCCCACAGTCTCGACTGCGTTAGACATACAAAATTATGCATGGAAGGGATGAAGTCGATAGAGGGATGTTCTTTTCCCTCTCTCAAAACACCAGAACCATGGGGCATCCGCTAAAACTGAGGGTTGGGAGAGTTAAAACAGATAAAAGGAAGTACTTTTTTACTCAGCGGGTAGTTAATCTGTGGAACTCTTTGCCACAGGAGGTGGTGATGGCATCTGGTCTGGATGCCCTTAAGAGGGGATTGGACAGATTTCTGGAGGAAAGGTCCATCGTGGGCTATAGGCAATGGTGGGTTGTGCAACCTCCTTACAAAGGTGGTGGGCTACTGGTACCGGGTGCAAGGGAGTGGCAGCAGGATGCAAGCATCTTGTTGTCTCATGCCTCCCTGGGGCACCTGGTGGGCCGCTGTGAGATACAGGAAGCTGGACTAGATAGGCCTTTGGCCTGATCCAGCGGGGCTCTTCTTATGTTCTTATGCGTTCACCACAAGAAGATGCCCTGGAGCTAGGGGCTAGAATCCTACCTGAGCCCCATAACCCTGTCTCCTCACAGTGCTTTCCCACACCACCTAGTTTTAAAATCCAGCCCTTCGCACATTTTCATGAGCAGCACCTTCTCCAATAACTCTCCAGTACCCAGTGCTGCTACTGGTTCCGCTTCTCTCCTCTTCTTCCTAATCTAGTTGCTGTTTTGGAATTCCATTGTTCATTTGCTCTCATCTCCCGCCTTCTCTCCCCTGGAGGTGGGGTGGGTGGGAGAAGAGAGCAAAAAAGCAGCAGTAATTCCCGAGTCCAGCTGAGAGTGATTGAATGACGCCACAACTACCAGGGATTTCAGTTCTCTCTGTTCTGTGATGGATGGGAATATAAACAGGTCTGGGGATGGGGGAGAGAATAATCCTTATTGTACTGGTTTTAGTAGGTTTTGCCTGTGGTTGGTTGGTTGGTTGTTTTTTCCTTTTCAGTTTCCAAATTTGATGGCCTGCCAGGAACACAACAAACAAGAATATGGCGGTATTAACGCTTAAGCACTGAATGATGAAAATCCATAAATGAGGGCGCAATCCTAACCTGGAGTTTGGCCAGCACAGTTAGGCCAGCCAAGTTTGACTGGCACAAGGGACACCGTAAAGTATGTTTCCACCACTCTCGGAGTCAGAGAGGCTGGCACAGAGATATGCACCATCCTCTCCCACTCCGAGAATGGTCCAGACGTGTTTTACGGTGTCACTTGTGCTGGCCAAACTTTGCCGGCCATACTGTGCCGGCCCAACTCCAGGTTAGGATTGCGCGCTCAGACTCCTATGTTCCATAGCACTCTGGAAATGAAGACAATGCGGGATTCTGTGAAAGGAAAAGGGATTTTTTCCAATCACAGGATTTCCCCTACAGCAACTGTCTGCCCTGCAGTGTCCCAACAGCTGACAGCTACCGAGGAGGAAACAACAGTTATCGAGGTCATCTGCTGCTGTTGACCATGGCATCGTAACCCAGATTCGGATCCAGAGCCGTAATGAAGGACTTGATCTGTATGCATGCAGTTTAGCACCACGTCTTAGGAAATGTAATCAACGTGGGCTCAAGGGATTGGAAACAGGACACTGAGCTTTCCCCACTTCTAGGTCACTGGATGGCATCCAACTCGGTTGATTAATGACCGGCCAAAAGCCGTTGCCATCTGACAGCTACTTGGGCGACAAATTGGTGTCCAATCTAGGCAATGCTAGTAAAAAAACAGGGGGACCAGGGAAATCAGACCCGAAAACTGCTCCCATTCAGGAGCAGTGGTACCAAATGGTACCGAAGACAAAATGACAAACCTAGAACTAGTCAGAGACTCTACTTATAGACAAGCAATGTAGGCCCAGTGGTTAGGGCATCAGGAGCTTAGAGCAGTCTTCTTTCTGGCATGAACCTTAACCCTGCAGTAGGGTTGGACCAAGAGAAATATGAGCCATGGTTGGCTTTAACAAAGGTTTGCAAACCACCTTGGAACTCTGGTTGCATGGTAATCATGCTAACTTGCAGGTGTCATTCTAAACCTTGGTTAAAAAGCAAACCACTGGAAGGAACGGGAATTACATCTGATAAAGGAAGAAGAGGGGAAGGAAATTAGTCAGAAGTCCCCTCACAATCTCTGAGCTATGGTTAGGAGATCAGGACTGTGCCTGCTTTGGGTTAGCAATATAGAGTGAAGCACACACATTTTTGTTTTTGTTTTTGCATCCAATGCTCTGTGGTTGAAAGGAGGCCAGATCTGGTCGTATCAAGTTTCCAAAGTCGATTCCCCATTCCACAATCTGAGCACATCTCCCTGTACAAGATACACACAGAGATTCTGCCATCTGTTGCCATCACTTTGCAGAGCCCTGCTCTCAAAACAGGAAAGGGTTAGGACCATGATGTCTAGGAGGACACCCCACAATAACACAGAAGCCCAGAGAGAGTGAAACAGAACGCTTTTCACGGGTGAGGCTGGAACTGGGAAGAGGCCCATTGGAATTTGGCAAGCCGCTACCCACCCAACACAGCTCTGGGGAGCTCCTGGAGGACACCAATTGTACTGCCCCCCAAAACCATTCTCAGTCCTTGGGGGGTGGGGTGGGGACAATGCAACAAAAGCATGACCCCTGAGTTTTGCACAGATGTAGACATCCCATTTTGCAGTTTGCAAGCACAGATAGGTCTCTCATCTTTGGCGCAAGGCTTTTGAGAGACGCCTACCCAAAAAAAATAAAATCCAGTGAAACTAAAGGAAGTTGCTTTTAAAGAGCCCCTAGCAGACTGTAAACGCTGGACAAACGCAAGCGCTAAAATAAAGAAGCTGATAGGCGTGCGCTGCTCCTAGACAAGGAGTGGCAGATTAACTCTCCCCAGGGATATCTAATGCCGACATGATACTCCACTCAGAAGCATCTGCTGCTTGATTCAATATGGCAGTGTTAGGTAGCGTTGCATGAAACAAAGCAATTAGCCCAGCAACTGTACCAATCAGCCAACGTCTCCCAAGTCCCAGTAATTTAGCACCGTTTATTTCTCCATTCTCCGAACTGCCACTCTGCCAGCCCAGTTCTGGCAGCGCCCGTAAAGTCTTACAGTGAGCCTGCACAGGGATGCTGCCGGTCGCACCTTTCAGGCCAGTAAGAGCTACAAGTGCCATCGACTGTCCCCGTGTGCGGCTTAGCCCATTGCCTAGTCCTTGCCCATTCACCTGGCACAAGGCACTCACATTGCACGGTCAGGTAAGCCGAGGCGGAGGGTGAGCGGCCAAGGCTGTTGCTGGGAATGCAGGTGTACTTCCCGGCATCTTCTGGCTTGACTCGGAAGATTATCAGCGTCCCATCGATCAGGATCCGAACCCTCAGCTTTAGGTCACTGCAAAGGCACAAGGAGCAGAGATTGGCACGAAAGGGCACAGAGATGCATGGAAAAACACTGAAATTTGCAAAAAGAAAATTATCCCACCTCCAGTGAAACCCGTGACCCACATTCAAATTCCCACTCAGCAAACCCATCTGGTGACCGTCAGCCTAGCATACATCAGAGGGTTTTTATAAGGGAAAGAGGGGAGGGGTTGAAACGCCCACGAAATGCCCCTTGCAGGAGCCTGCAGTGCTGTTAAGGTCATCGACTAACCAACCCCTCCAAATCTCAGCTGGAGCCGCACAGCCTGGTGCAGAGGGCTCCCAGCTCTCACCAGTGCAGAGCACGGCCAGATGGGGGCGCTGCTCGCATCCCCAGCGCACTGGCTGCTTGCGAGAAAGGCTGTGCGGAATTACTCACGGACGACCTCATTCCGAATCAAGATTTCAAAACGCAGCGGAGCAACTCCCTGGCCGCGCACTTCACAATTGCTGCCCGAGGCGCGGAGCCACTCTGCATCCTTGTCACAAGACACTTGTGGACCTTTAAGGACAACGGTTCCTCCCAGTGGGGACTGGATGAACCGGCATGCTAAGCAACCAGGGACCAGGAGAATTCAGCCAGGGGACCTGCCTGGGCTTCGTGTTATCTGCATTCCCCCATGTGAAAAAAGCCAGCTCTGCTGGTGTACCTGCAAATCCCCCCCCCCCAGCTCATCCTACTGCGGCTGTTTCCTCGGCTGGAGAGGACGGAGCCAAGCTGAGGTTCCCAGCAGGAGACAATGACGAACAACTGGGCTAAGCCTAGCTAGAATACAAGGCAGACTGTTCCCTGGTCTGCAGGAAAGTCTCTTTACTCCAGAGGGGCAGCTCTGTGTCGGCCTGCAGTAGCTGGGGCAAGAGTTCCGAAGAGCCGTAAAACACCGGGGGAGGGGTTGTGACACACACTTTTATGGGTTAAAGCCTACGGTGTCAAGACGCACCGACAGATTGACTGAATGGGCAAGCAGACATTATTCATAAGGAGACGCACAGGATAAAGCATCAGAGACATGGTGAATTTTGACATACTTGCGGGTCGCGGTTTTGCCCCCCCCCCCCAGAAAAAAAATACTACAAATGTAGCAGCATTCCAGAGGAAAACAGTAATTGTCCCATTGGCGGCTACCAGCCCTTCAGTGACCAAAATGATGGGGGCACTGTAGAGGAGAGGGGCAGCCGCCACCCCCAAATTGCCCAGGCCTCATCCTCTCCGGAGCAGCCCAATGGCATTCCTGAGCCCATTTTTTTACCGTGAATCTTGGCAGGTACGCTGCTTGGCTTGCAGGCCCAGGCTGAGAACCCCCAGAATGCCCTTCAGTCCACCTCTTTGAACGTTCCACCTCCCAGAATGCCCTTCAGTCTCCTCCTGCGGCCCGGCACAGGAGAGAAAGACTCACGAACCGGATGCCAACTCACTTCTTAAAGTAGACGTTCTCCTCTTCCCAGTACCAAGTGTAGGTCAGGTTGCCTGGATATGCCTCGGCCTGGCAGGTGAACATTGCATCCTGGGAGATGTTGACGGTGATGTTCTCTGGAGGGGAAACTATGAAAGGGGGCCCTGCGGGAGAGCGAGAAACAAACAGTTACCTCAGTGGCTGAAGAAGGGAGGATGAGCTCATTGCTAAGAGCGCACAGGCGACAGCGCAGGAAACAGGGACGAGCTGAGTGATGGTGGAGCGAAGGAACGGCTGCCTCGCGTACACAAGTCCTTGGCATTTTGCCCAGGTCTCCTGGTCCTATGAAGCCATTCTCACAACCTGGGACAGGAATGCTGAAATATGGGCCACTAAGCAGGCTAGACAGTGAAGGGCGTCACCTGGTTTTTGATGCGAGTTGGCACAGACTTCCGCAACGACATGGGGGAGTTGATGGTTTAAAATCCAGAACAGAGCCATGGAGGGAGTGGGGCTAAGAAATCACACACACACACACCCAAAAAAAATCTGGGTCATGTTTCTGATCCAATATATTCTCTCACTCTCACTCACAGTTTACAGAACAGAATGGAGCTGTGCAAAGTAAAGAGATTAAGAGCACAATCCTAAACTGTGCTGGAACAGCGAGGCACTGCTTTGGTATGCTGGAAAGCTTCCCCGGGACAAGGGCATGTTTGCACCAGGGGAGGCTCTAAGTTCCCCATTGGTTTCCTCAGGCCTGTGCCTCTTCCAACATTTTACAAATGCCAACTCTCTTCCCTTGCTGGGCTGCTGCGCCTCCACCTTTGCTTGTTGCTCTGCTTCTTCTCTGTTCACCGTTTTGAGTTGCCCTGCTGTTGTTTCATTGTACTTGTGCATGTCATCTGCCTTGGCCAGTCTTTGGAAAAGCAGTGTGTTCATCTGATAAAACATTTCAGCAGTCCAAGGAAGAAACTCAGTAAGTATAGCTGCCCACTGTCTGCAGATGGGGAGAATTCCACCTGCAGAATTTCCTTCTAAGGCACAGCTCTTACAGTACAGTAGGCCCCGTTTTAAAAATAATAATTGACAACCAACTTAACATGAAATGTGTGCATGTGTATCTTGAGGGCTAACAATATCCCAGATGAGGGATGCTGAGAAAGGTTTCGGTTAGTTCATGTCGGCAAACCCCTGTGAGGTTGTAAACACTGCATACAAAAAGCTGAGTGTTACTTTCACTGAATGACCTTTTACCTCTCAGGAGGTGGGAAATTCTACACACTCTTCTCTAGAGGCAAACGCTGACCAAATAAAACGATTGTTTTCCCCCCTTAACAACATGGAGGTGGGGGAAGCAAGGACATGCTTCATTAAACATGAAGCACCACCATTTTATCTCCACATCATATTTTACTTTCTTCTTCTAAGCCTTCCAAGCTGAGGAGCAAGAACAAACAAGCACAATGACAACCTGTGTGTAAATTGGGATGGCTGTTTAATCAGGGTGACAGCAATATCCACAGGGGTATTTTGGGGGGGGGAGAGAGAGAGAGAGAATTAATGTAGTCAGAGGCAGATCTAAGGGAGGGCAAAGCTCTAAGTGTTGCAAGAAGCCTTACCTTGCAGTGGAAATCACTCCTCTCCTGCACCGGTTTAGCCAATCCTCACAGGGAACAGCAACATCTTGGCGTTGCTGACTGGCTACAGCAGCAAGGGAGAGGAGGGATTTACATGACAGGGTAAGGCTCCTTGCAACACTTAGAGCTTTGCCCTCCCTGTAGATCTGCCTCTGAATGTAGTATGTGGTGTAGTATTAATAGGACATAAAGTCACAGGCAGCCCAACCCCAAACAACGCTAGAACCAGCAGGCCAGTGTTGCATCCAGCTCACGTTAGGTGCAGGCTGGAGGTCACCTCAGGATAAGATGATATTTTTTCATAGAATCATGGAAGGGACCTACAAGGTCATCTAGTCCAACCCCCTGCCTGTAGCAGGAAATCCTCCTAGAGCATCTCCAGCAGGTGCCTGTTGAGCCTCTGCTTGAAGGTCTCCAATGCAGGAGAATCCACCACCTCCCTTGGCAACTGCCGAACCGGCCTTGTCGCCAAAACATTCTTCCTGATGTCCAACCGGCATCTCCTCTCTTGCAGTTTGTACCCGTTGGACCTGGTTCTACTGTCCAAAGCAGATGAGAACAGATTTGTCTCTTCTTCCCTTCAGGTATTTGAAGAGTGCCATCATATCCCCCCCCCTCAGCAGTCTCTTCTCCAAGCTAAACATACCAAGTTCCCTCAACTTTCCTCATAGGACTTTCCTCTTACCCCAGCTTGAGCCCAGCCTGCCCTATGAAGCTACTTGGATCTGTGCCAGCCACTTCACTGGTGCAAATCCAAGCAGCTCATGTAGGGTCGCTGCTCCATGGCAGCAGTCTTCATCTGATTTGGGCATCTGGGCGGTTGTGTCTACGGTGACGTCCTGGTGCAAAGCCGGCTGGGACATTGTGCCAGAGCATCACTATTCACCAATCAGGAAAACTGCTGCCATGGAGTAGGGAATGGTATGTGCGGTTTGGGGCGGGGAGGGTTTTTTGTGTTGCATAGCAGTCTCCACTTTGGAGTTGTTGTTGTTCAGTCGCTAAGTTGTGTCCGACTGTTCGCGACCCCATGGACCACAGCACGCCAGGCCTCCCTGTCCTCCACTAGCTTCCAGAGTTCGCCCTATTTCATGTTTATTGCTGCGGTGACACTATCTAATCATCTCATCCTCTGCCGCCCCCTTCTCCTTTTGCCTTCCATCTTTCCCAGCATGAGGGTCTTTTCTAAAGAGTCCTCTCTTCTCATGAGGTGGCCAAAGTCTTTGAGCTTCAGCTTCAGGATTTGTCCTTCCAGGGAGCAATCAGGCTTGACTTCCTGGAGGACTGACCGATTGGATCTCCTTGCAGTCCAGGGGACTCTCAAGAGTCTTCTCCAACACCATCATTCAAAAGCATCTATTCTTCGGCACTCTGCCTTCCTTATCGTCCAGCTCACACAGCCATACATTGCTACTGGGAAAACCATAGCTTTGACTAGGCGAACGTTTGGTGGCAGGGTGATGTCTCGGCTTTTTATTAAGTTGTCTAGGTTCGCCATAGCTTTCCTCCCAAGAAGTAAACGTCTTTTAATTTCATGGCTGCAGCCACCATCTGCGGTGATCTTGGAGCCCAGGAAACTTTGAAACTTCAATGGTCTCCCACTTGGGAGACCATTGATCTAAAGGATAAAGGGGATGGGAATATTTAAAAAAATCAATGCACAATGACAGCTTGGGAATGCCAGCTAAGCAGAACAGGGGGGCGGGCAGGGAGGGTTCTCGGATGCATGCAGACACAGCCAATCGATATGACACGTCTCTCCCCCACCCCAGGGCAGAGCAGAGCAAGGACCGCCCCAGTTTCGACTCCGTCTACCCTCTGCAGATCCTTTTGTCTCCAGCCTGGGATGGTGACACATCAGGCCTCTGCCTTCGTTTTGCATTCCTGAGGCTGTTGGGCAGAGCTGGCAGCCTTCAGCGTTATTTAAATGCCTGAGGTTTGGGCTTCTTTCCCTCGCTTAGTTATTGATGGCATTCTGAGTTTATTTTGTAATGGAAGGTTGGACAGACGCCCACATCACTGGCTGGAGACTAGGTGGCAACTTGCTTGGGGTCACCTTCAACACATCCATGTCATTAAGGAAAGAAGGGTGCCATCTACTAGCAAGATGTCCCTTATTATAATGAGCAGATTTCAGTGATGTCATGCAGGGGGAACGCGGGGGAACTCAGTTCCACTAGTTAAAATTAGGGCTGACTCCGCCCACTTCATTCTCCCTCCTCCCCCCTCCCAATTCCTCTGCAAAGAGCTTTTCTTCTTGGTTGGCTGACACTCAGAGGGTTAAAGGGAGTGACTCCGGATTCCTAGGGGGGCGAAGGCAGTGATGTCATTCAGGGGGAACGGACCAGAACAGGCATTCCGGATCCTAACGGGCTCCGTGGCTGGTTCCGTGTTCCCGACAAGTGCCAATCAAAAGTGAGTTCCTGTTCCTAAATCATTTGAATGACACCACTGGCAGATTTTTGTATTGGGGAGCAGCTTCTAGAATGCAGAGGTCCTTGGGGTGCAGGGCAAGGCAGACACACACACAACCTCCCATAGCATCACCCCATCAGAGACTACTGCGTCACAAAGTGTCAGGGTGAAAGGCAAGTGCATTAAATGCTAAAAAAAGAAAGCGCTCATTCTCTCTTGCCTTCTCCCAAACCATGCACGTCTTTTGCAAGATGGGAAGGGAGACTGGAGTGGGCTTGTACGCACACACCTGCCTCCCTTCCAGACACAGGGAACCTTCAACAGGGAAAACAATTCAGACAGAAGAAGCCACCAGGCAGACAATGCGACAGAGAAGTAAGATTATAGCTTTTTTCCAAGCTGTAAACAGCCGCCTCCATCCATCAGACAGCAGCAAATCTCTGGGTTTTTGGATCATAAAGCTATCTGTCAAAAAAAGAAAAGAGGAAAAGCGCTCCTGAATCGTCTCCAGCTGCTGCCTAAAAATAGAAGGCGATGTGAGCATCACGTGCAGAGCTGAAGCCAGCCCTGGCAGCCACACCTGGAGGAGAAGTCCCTGTTCCTGGCTCAGGTTCCTGGTCGTGCACTGCTAAGGCAGCACTGCTAGGGAAGCAAGAGGACTCTCCTGCCCCAGACATTACCTTGGACGAGAAGGCGGGTGGTGTGCACAGCCTCCCCTTGGATGCTGTATGCCCGGCAGGTATAAGCACCTCTGTCGTTCCGGCTGATGGACCGAACAGTGAGACTCCCATCACTAACCTGCGGGAAGGCAACAAAGGTTAGCACAAAAATCACAGCAGCCAGCCCCACCCACTCACCCACACCCACACCCACACACCCCTCAACCTCCAGATTTCCTACCTAGGCACATCCCATTCCAGGCAGCACAATTGCGAGAGCAATCCTCACCTGGAGTTCGGCAGGCACAGTGAGGCCAGCAAAGTTTGGCTGGCACCAGGGCCACTGCAAAGCGCGTTGGGACCACTTTCGGAGTCAGGGAGGATGGCGCATGCCTGTGTGCTAGCCTCTCTGACTCTGCATGTTATAAGAAACGTGAGAGCTTTGGGGGAGGAATTTGCCCCCAAGAATGATGCCATTGGATGAGACAGAATTACTCTGATGGGGCCACCGGCGGGGGACGGGATGGCTGTCTGGTACCACGGCTACCAACAGTTTTCCCTCCCTAACACCCCAAAATTGCTATAGTGCCCCTCTATTTTTGCCACCTACAAATGGGGCAGCAAAATCGGGGAGGGGACATATCTCATCAGAATAAGAGGAAGGCATGAAAGCAACCTATCTGGCTGTCAGACGTAGGGCCTTCTCAGTGGTGCATTTCCTCTTTGCTCAGCCTATCTGAAAAGAGTAGCAGGAGGGGCAGAGAAAAGAGGTTTTCTGGTGGGCTAGTCAGAGAGCGGCAAGGAGCTGCCATGCAGGCAATGCCCTTCCCAACCTCAGACCCACTGCGGCTCCCCCCAGCCAATAACAACGTTCACCCTTCCATTCCCGTTTGTAACAAACGACTCCTAATTACTCTCATTAGCACCAATGCCAATTCCCAACGCCTGATTTACCAATTACAACTCGTATGGAATTCCACATCTAGCCAAGGACAGAGGCTTTTTTTTTTTAGATGGGGGGGGGGAAGCAGAGAGCAAGAGCTTTCAGGATGGAACAGCCAAGCATGGGGGCCCCTCCCTCTGTGGGGTCTGGCCGAAAGCAGACGGGAACACTGCAGCCCTTGGGGGCAAACGTGGCCAGCTGGAACTTCTGGTGCAAGACACCAAGTTCATTTGTGAGCCACAGATATAAATGCGGAGCTTGGTTTTTAATCGGCACTGTTGCTCACAAAAGGGCATCTGGCGCCAAAGGCACGGTTGCAAACTGATCGGTGAATCGTTCTCGGTTGGGGCAGTGCATGAAGACACCGTCTCCCAAGGGTAAGACTATGCTCTCCACCAGAGGCGGATCTACAGGGAGGGCAAAGCTCTAAGTGTTGCAAGGAGCCTTACCCTGTCATGTAAATCCCTCCTCTCCCTTGCTGCTGTAGCCAGTCAGCAACGCCAAGATGTTGCTGTTCCCTGTGAGGATTGGCTAGAACGGTGCAGGGGAGGAGTGATTTCCACTGCAAGGTGAGGCTTCTTGCAAAACTTAGAGCTTTGCCCTCCCTTAGATCTGCCTCTGCTCTCCAGTAAGGGGCGGGCAGAGATCAGGGCCAACTGATAGACCTCTGGGTGACTTCAAGTAGATCTGCAAGCATTTCTGGCTTCCAATTTAACGGTAGCAGTAAGAATATGGCATTTCCCCCCCCCATCCCAACTCCTGTTCCCTATCGCTAGCAGTAGCGTCGGCCAAGCTGAACCGGGAAGCTGACCTCAGGAATGGGTCTTCCCGACTCTGGCCATGCAAAGCCCTTGAACAAGCGGTGCCGGACTTGGACCCTAAGGCCTCCTGAACTCAAGCCCTGAGCCCTACTGCGGAGTCACGCTCTTACCTGGTATTTGTTGTTGGCACCTAATAGGTCCCCTTCTTTCAGCCAAGTGACAGTGGGTTTAGGGTTCCCAAAAGCCATGCAAGTCAGGGTGAGGCTGCTGCCTTCTTTTGCCTCTACGTATTGGGGGGGAGTTTCTGTGAAGGTGGGGGGAGCTGCAAAGGCGATCAAAAAAGAGACGGAGATGAGCAGGAAGGGGCATCATCATCATCATCATCGCACAAAAAACGAAGTCGTCGGAACATGCGTGAGGCTGAACAGAGCTGCAAGGCATATGCTATAGAGGTGGGGCAGTCGGACTTTGCCTCACTGATCCTGCAGACCCCAACAGATGTGCACAGGCCACATTGACTCCAAGAGTGTTGCAAATGCACTTTTACAGTGCATTTGCAACACTCCTGAGCCTAACTCCAGGTTAGGATTTTGACCCAAGTTCTTCTTTTCATTAAAGAAAGGCAACTCTTATAAAGGCAACTTCTTTGATCCTCTGACTATGGATCCAAATAAATCATCTTGTGAATTAAAAAAAATACAAGTTTCCCTAATCTGCCCCCACCACCGGAGTCTCCTCACCAGCACCACCATTATATGTTCAACTGGTTTATGCCAAAGCACACAAAAGCCCCGCTGTGCATATACTAATTTGCCTTTTGACTAAACAGCCTCTCGCAAAATTATACGACAGAACTCATCGTAAGTCGCTGTTAAGTCCAATTTTCTAAGGAAGACATTTTAGCAGTTTCAATCCGATTTCAAAAGGGCTGATTTTCGGGGTCCCTGCCCTCACAACACATGCTTAATTTTCTCTTTTGAGAAAAATAAACTGCGCTAATGTGCCGGGGAGAAGAATCAGACAATATCCCACTGCTGGGTCTGGAGGATTATGATTGCGATCAGGTTACTACGAGACAAGAGCACTCAGCCCCTCATGCAAAAGAACACAGACCTCCCTGGGATCGGCGATATCCAGCTACAGCAGGGAGGCTGTGAAGATTTAGGACTTGGGGACTACGGTGGCACCAAATTCAGGGCCGACTTGAGACCTGCTGGCACCTGAAGTGCCACCAAAGGCTACCACTACACAGTGATGTCATGCAGGAGGAACACGGGGGAACTCAGTTCCACTAGTTAAAATTAGGGCTGACTCCGCCCACTTCACTCTCCCTTCTCCCCCCTCCCAATTCCTCTGCAAAGAGCTTTTCTTCTTGGTTGGCCAGCACTCAGAGGGTTAGAGGGAGCGTCTCCGGATTCCTAGGGGGGCGAAGGCAGTGATGTCATTCAGGGGGAACGGACCAGAACGGGCGTTCCGGATCCTAACGGGCTCCGTGGCTGGTTCCCGACAAGTGCCAATCAAAAGTGAGTTCCTGTTCCTAAATCATTTGAATGACACCACTGCCACTACACCTTAACCTGGCAGTGCTTCATCACCCCCAACTCTCCCTATATTCAAAAAGAGTGAAATGACGGAATGAGAGAATGGAGACGTGTCCAGGAGAGAAGAACTGTGGAGAGCATCAACTAGGAGACAAGCCCTCCTCTCTCTCCTCCTCCCAGTGGTGTAACTAGAGGCCCCGGCACTTGATGTGGCACATGACAACATCACATGGCAATTTCGTGACCTCACGCCCAGGTTCTCCTGGAAGAGGAGACGGGGTTGGCTAGCAATGTGGCAAGTCAGATTTGCATGTGGCCAGCATGTGGCTCTTCCTTTGGAGGCACAATAAGAATCAGATAGATATCCACCACCACCACTGCAGATATTCAAAGGTATGGGGTGTTTTCATCTTTTATGTTAATAGCCACTAGGCATTTGTATTGCCACTGCGAATTCTGGGCATGGTCTGCTTACAAGATATATTAAAGCAACGTTTTGCAACTAGGGGTACTCCTACCACTGGGGGTACTTGAGATGTCTGCTGGTTCACGCAGGACCCTCTGATTCCCACTGCCTGGCAGCGAGACCAGCAATGCAGTAGTAATACTACAAGCAGCAGGACTCAGCGGGCAGAGCTCCAGTATGTGCTTTCTGCACACTCAAAAAAGCCCCCCTCTCCATCCTGAGCTGCTTACAGGTGTTTGCTTCTGGCCTCTCAATCTGGAAGCAACTGGTGATGACATCATCACCAGTGATGTCATGCAGGGGGAACGTGGGGGAACTCAGTTCCACTAGTTAAAATTAGGGCTGACTCCACCCACTTCACTTTCCCTCCTCCCCCCTCCCAATTCCTCTGCAAAGAGCTTTTCTTCTTGGTTGGCCGGCACTCAGAGGGTTAAAGGGAGTGACTCGGGATTCCTAGCGGGGGGGGGCAAATCACCAGTTACTTCCAGTGGTATGCCACTGGATCATGAAATGTGGATCATGAAATGTGGAACTATGGGGGACAAAAGCAGAGACAGGCTGTTTTAAAGCTTAACATGTGAAAAATGCACCCTAAGACGTTTGTTTTCTAATTGGAGTGCAAAAAAGAAAGGGGGGGAAGAGCAATTCATCTGGGCTTTGGGCAGCAATTAGAAATCTCGTTAGTTCTTAAATATGACACTTAAAGAATTCCAGCCTCCCCAGCCTCCCCCTTGGGGCAAGTGAACCAGACACGTTCGTTCATTTCTCGCGATTCATTAAGTTTCCACAATGCAGCCAAGACTGGTGGGGTTCACTTTCAGCGGCCCACAATGCCGCAGTGTTGAGCTGCCTGCTCCACTGCTTGGGAAGTGTTAAAAGGAAACAAAAACTCTGCTCGGACCGAAAGTGGATTGAGCGTTTCCAGTCTCTTAACACACACGCGCGTGCGCACGCACACACAGCAAAACTGCAGAGCAAAATCTCAAGGTCACAGCGCACGCATGAGGAGGTTTGCTCTCATACCAATTCTGAAACGCTGTTCACAGCGGCAACCGGCGACAACAGAAATATCTACCGACTAGCATGGTTTAACAAGCTGCTCCCAACTTTTTTTTTCTCCAGGCCATGTTTATAAAGATGAATAAAAGAAGCTGCCTCATATCAAGTCAGGCAAACGGATCCTCTCGCTCAGTTCTGAATCCCCAGGGTTCCTGGGCTTTCCATGCTATCAGAGACCCTTTTGTGGAAAATGCAAAGGATTGAAGCCACTTCCTCTACCACTCGGCTAAAGCTCTTTCCATTAAAACAGGGACCCACACACTAGTGCCCATTATCAGTAGGATTACCATATACAAACTGGGACAGAGTGCCTATACCTTTACTCATTGTATAGAAGAGGGCATCTGGGCAGGTGTGGCTTTTTTAACCCTTCCATGTTGAGTTGCACCTGCCCAAATTCCATCTTCTACATAATAGTTAAAGTTACAGGCACCCTGTCCCCATTTGTATCTGGTAAGGGACCCGTCGGCCTCAAATATTGCCATTGGAAGCTTCCAGGTTTTGGACGCCACAATAATTTAGCAATAATTGAGGCATCCCCCTGGGGCAGCTAAACAGCGGAAGACATTCCCTGATGATAGAGATCACATACGGTTCAAGCTTGGGAGCTGGTGCCAAGCTGTGGTGAAGAGACTGAGCTACAGATCAGGCCTTCCCTGGTTGGAATCCTGACTCCTGCCATGAATTAACGACGTGGCTGGCAAGCCACGTCCTCAACCCTCAGTCTTCCCCACCTGCGGGTATGGGGACAATAGGTCTTTGTTACAGAGCTGTTGCAAGGACTACGCAGAGATAATATAGGTCTTGCCTCTTTAGTCACAGATTTGTTACCTGCAGGTTCCGAACCTGCGGTGCAAGGAGCACATTCCTGTTACCCCCCCCCCCAGGAGGCTTTGTGAGATGTGGGGAGACTATGCGCAGGGGCCCAACTTCAAAGCAAAGCAAAGCTTCTCATTTTTCTCAGATTTATAGTTATTTTAAAATTTCTCATTCTAGACCATTATATTTTTATTCGCTTACTTATGTTAAGCTAAGAAAGGCTTTCACAGAATTACGTCTCCAAACTATGCCAACTGCGTATCTCGAAGGTAGATTCCAGGTCACACCTAAACACCTTAGATATTGTATTTGTGGATCTGGGGAGATTGAGGAGGTGGTGCATTATATTCTTTTTTGCCACCTCTATCATTCTCCCAGGCAGAGATTTTTAGGTCACATTCTGACCTCCACTCAACTGGAAAATCCTCTTCTGATTGTATGTTATCTTCTTTCTGATATTGATCCTCATGTTACCTATATGACTTCTTTGTATGCTAGGGCTGCTAAGGTTATTGGCTACAATTTTGTAAATTCTGGCACTGCAGTCCTTGAATTTTAAACCTAGCGGGGGGACTGGTTTTATAAGGCCTATGGTTTGATGTTTTTGATGTTTTAGTAATTATTCCGCTGTGTAAAAGTTATTGTTTTTCTATTTACCTTTTAATTGTTTTGTAATTGTCATGGCTCTTAGCCAAACAAATAAACTTGACTTAAAAGCCTTGTCCCTTGGCTTCACCCAGCTAGTGAGCCCAAGCTTTGCTCCTGCTCCCGGAATGGTGCAGCTGCCATGCGGAGCAGTATCTGGCTCAGTGAGCATGCCTAATACTGCAAGAGATGCACATTAAAAGGATGCCCGGTTGAGTGCAAGACTCTTATTAAAAGTTAACGAGGCCAAGTTGCTCATTCTCCTGAAGGTCTCCTCCCCCCGTCTCCCAGGCAGCGTCTTAACTTAGACACACGGAGAGCCATTTAACAAGGCTGCCGGCGTTTCTCTCCCCCCCCCCGCATGCTTTCCAGAGATGCTTTGGCCCTTTTTCAGCTTCCCTGACACCCACCCAGCCACCTCCGCCAAAACGTCCACGCAGCTCGTTAACTAGTCATGCCTGGCAAGCAGCATCTCTGCTCAGTAGAGTTCATGGATGATGGGAGGAAAAAAGGGGTCTGGCCTGATGGGCAGCGAAGAGCAAGCAATGTACCCCAGTATGGCTCTAAGGGGCTATTTTGAAAAGTATTTAAGGTGGTGGTTTCCAAATTAAGAGCCATGGGTCTCTATTGAGCCACGAAAACCAGCCAGGAAACTTGGGGGGGATGTTAAGCTGGTTCTAACCCTTCCAAGCCTGCCTCACTACCCTGATTCTGCAGACCCTCCTTCCCTTCATTGACTGCTATTATCAATCTCATTGGCTTGAAAACATTTGCTTGGACCACGGACTTGCACATGACAGCAGGGCACGCTGGGTTGCCTGCTGGGATGATCTCACAGGAAAACGCTGAGAAAATTAACGGGATGAATGAAATGCAAGACAACAAAATTCCTACATGGTGTGGAAGGACCGTCCCTACAGTCTGAATGATGGTGTTCGTGACTACATCCCTGGTCACTTGAGCCACAGAGGATTTAGTAACTGCGTTACGGGAAAATTACAGCTTCCTATGATTTACTCCATAAATGTCAATTTGATTCAGCGTTTAGGTAGCCATGCAGTGTTACTGAACAGACATTTTATTCAACCCGAGGGGTGAGGAGGTGGGGCATGTTTCAACACTGAGCACAAACGCTTGTTCTATGTACACAATCCACCCTTGCTGTTTCTCTCGTCTACCGTCTTCTAGAGAAGCCTCAGCAGTTTGGCTTCCTCCAAACGTCACTCTGGTTCCAGTACCGTCTCAACCCATTCCTCTATTATCCACTCACCAGCCACCGCGAAAAGCTGGAATTATAGAATATTCCCAGGTCCTTTGGAGACCAGGTTGCTACAAGTGGCATCTTAGAACAGAAATGGGGTCTTGAGCTATGTTCTCAGCAGACAGTCCCTTGGCATGTAACCCCAGGGAAGGTGGGGACTGAAACCACAGAAGCCCCACGCAACCGAGACACTGCACTTGTAAACTGTGCAGGTAAAATGGGGAGGAGTGCAGTCTGGTTAGTTTATGAGTACACATTCTAAAAAGGCCAGGCGAAGGCTCAGGAAGGTCAGGAGGTTTAGTCGAGAGGGTTAAAGCCTCCGTTTGCCTGAAGATAAGATCCGAAGGTCACCAGTTCGAGAACACCGGAAGCTTCCATGAGCGGCAGACCTTGAGAATTGCGACTGATAAGAGCTGAGCTGTCTCCAGCTGCCTGTGAGAGAGGAGTTGTGCTGGGCCAGCTGTGTCTTTGGTGGGAGCAGAGAAGCCGTCTATCAGCCACCAGGAAGGCAAGCGTGTGGCCAGAAAGAAGGACTAAGCCACGAAAGTTCCATCTGTATGTTGTTGTAGTTCTTGAAAGATGGATCTTCTTAGTAATTTGTAAAAAAACCCTTGCGGGTTTAGAGAAATAAAGCCTGCCTATGTAAACCGCCTTGAATTAAAGCCAGAGGAGCAATGACCAAAGAAAGGGGGAATATTACTGTTAGTCTTAGTCTTACACTGTGGAACTGATCCAGGTCGTCCCAGTTGGGTCCTTTTTCAGGAAACCAACAGTGGCAGATGCTCCGGCAAGAAGGCAGCATCTCACAGCACACCTGGTGAAACAGTATATCTGGGAGCAGATTAAGAACCTGAAGGGGAGGGGAGGTTGGCAGTGCCAAGCCGTTCTGGACAAGGGGCCTGCTGCACTTACCGTTGACCGTGAGATGCACCCAGCTGCCATTGTGGAAAGTGTCGTACTGCTGGTCCAACATGAGCACCTTGCACTCGTACCAGCCCTGGTCCTCGGAGCGGATTTGCTCAATGTGCAGAGATGCCTTGTCGTGAAGGTTGGCACGGCCTGGAGGAGAGAGGCAAGGCCAGGTCAGCGAATGGTCATAGGAAACGGTCACTCGTCCAGCAGCACTGGACCCCACAATCAGGGCGATGCAGGAGATCCAGAGGGACAGTTGTCTCAAGACTCTTGCGGTATGGGACAGCCAACAAGGCACTGATGGCCAAAGTGATGCTAAAACGATGACAATGACACGAGGCAGATGCTGTTGTCTCCTTCCACAGGAATCTACCACTCAGCGTCACACAAGACAACCAAACCGACGGCTCAAGAAACACACACACACACCCCATCAGCCCAACCCAGTGTGTTACTAGTCATAATAAATGCAGAGTAGTTCTACTGTCTTGTGCGCTGTTCAAAGTGCTTCACCTACACCATCTCCCTAAGCCCTTACAACAGCTCGGTAAGGCAGGACAGTGCGGGTCCCTTTGTCCAGAAATGCCCTGTTGGCTGCTCCAGGCCGAAATAAACCCGACATGTATAGAAATTCTGCCGGATCAGAGCGTTCCATTCCGTTTCCACGTCCACATTTGGGATTCCATGACCTCATTTTGCTGCCTGGGCAGAAAGGCGGAAAAAATACACATTTGCCCTGGTCACATCAGATTTGACCCTAGGAGTTGTGCTGGGCCAGCTGTGTCTTTGGTGGGAGCAGAGAAGCCGTCTATCAGCCACCAGGAAGGCAAGCGTGTGGCCAGGGATCAGGGAAATTCTCAGAGCCTTAACACAGCATCAAAGCCAGATAGAGGAAAAAGGGAAGGAAGGAAGGAGGGAGGGAGAGGGAGAGGGAGGGAGAGAGCGCATTGCATGTTAAGGGAACAAGAGGCTGTGAAAGGCACTAGTTTAGATGGCTTTGAAAAAGGATTAGATGAAACCATGACTGGTAACTGATCATGATGGCATCAGGGAACCTCCACGTTCATAGTCAGGGTGTCTCCAAATACCAGCTCTTGGGTGGGAGGAGCAAGGGAGAGCTATTGCATCTTTGTCCTTCTTGCAGGCTTCTGAAGGGCATCTGGTTGGTCACTGCAGGGAACAGGATCCTGGGCAAGAGAGAACTTTGGTCTGCTCCCACAGGGTCTGCCAACGTCTCATCCTGCACCCAGGCTCTGCTTAATGCTCCGGGGGTCAGAAAGCAAGCAAGCAAGCACACCCACCCCCAACAGAGAGGCAGCCTAGCTGAAGCCTGCATCCGCACACCATGGGCTGCGTCCGTTCTCCAGAGCTGCCACTCAAATGCAGGGAGATTCTGCAGTGCTTCAAGGGCTGACCTACTAGGCTAATTAATATTCCTGAACGGGAGTCAGGGACGCTCCTGACAGCTTGTGGCTGCAGTGACTGTTCATCCAAGCACATGGATGTGCAGATGCCTGCGGCGGAGCCTGGAGACGGCTAACGAACTTGGGTGGGGCGGGGGGGGGAGATGTTAAGCTGGTTCTAAACCTCCTTTCATTCTATCTCTTCCTTCACACTAACCATCCCACTATGAGTCTCTCTCTCTCCCCCCCTCCTCTCATTTATAAAATCTCTCAGCTCCTGAGAGATTTTATAAATGAAATCAATTTCACCTCCTGCAGAACTGAAGCTTTTGCAGAGGAAAATCTTCCTTTACCCAGGGTGCAATTAATCTGTGGAACTCCTTGCCACAGGACGTGGTGATGGTGCCTGGCCTAGATGCCTTTAAAAAGGGACCGGACAGATTTCTGGAAGAAAAGTCCACTACAGCTTGCAAGCCGTGATGGGTATGTGCAACCCCCTGCTTTTAGAAGTAGGCTATCTCTGAATGCCAGGCACAAGGGAGGTATCTGGTATAAGGGAGAATGCAGGTATCTGGCATTGGTTTTGTGAATGCTCCCATATATGCCAGAGTCTTCGGTCCACAGTCTGGCTTCAGTCTATTTCTCAGGAAGGGGTGACCAGTAACAGAGTGGAATTCAGAAATGGGGGCGTTCAGAAGGCAAACCCACACCATATGGAAAGGAGACATTGCTGAGATCTCCAACCAGGACACTCCCCTGTCCAGAGGCAGATCTAAGGGAGGGCAGAGCTAAGCTCTAAGTCTTGCAAGAAGCCTTATCTTGCAGTGGAAATCACTCCTCTCCTGCACCGTTTTAGCCAATCCTCACAGGGAAAAGCAACATCTTGGCGTTGCTTGCTGGCTACAGCAGCAAGGGAGAGGAGGGATTTACATGACAGGGTGAGGCTTCTTGCAACACTTAGAGTTTTGCCCTCCCTGTAGATCCGCCTCTGCCCCTGTCACACCTCGACTGACCTCAGGAACGCAGTGCGCCTGCTGCTCGACCTGCATCCCCTAGCGATGCTACTCCAGCACGTCGGCCAAAAAAACCCACTCTCTTCAGAAAGATTCGGATTCTTAGTTCTGGTTTCCCTCGTGACTTATGACAAAAGTTGCCAACTCTATAAAAGCTCTCAGTGATTCAGCGACTATCCAAGAGAGCAGAGGAGGCTCTTGCCGTTGGCGGCCTTCAGAGCCGTTCCGAGACAGACCCGCTGTGGGCCGTGCATGAGCGTGGCGCAAGGTCAGAGCAGTGGGGTCCTCTTCAGCGATGTCATGCAGGGGGAACACAGGAGAACTCAGTTCCACTAGTTAAAATTAGGGCTGACTCCACCCACTTCACTCTCCCTCCTCCCCCCTCCCAATTCCTTTGCAAAGAGCTTTTCTTCTTGGTTGGCTGGCACTCAGAGGGTTAAAGGGAGCGACTCCGGATTCCTAGGGCAGCGAAGGCAGTGATGTCATTCAGGGGGAACGGACCAGAACGGGCATTCCGGATCCTAACGGGCTCCGTGGCTGGTTCCGGGTTCCCAACAAGTGCCAATCAAAAGTGAGTTCCTGTTCCTATATCATTTGAATGACACCACTGGTCCTCTTCCCCTCTGCCATGTCAGCTCCAATTTCCATCTTCCCCAGATTCCCTCCCCAGGAACACGTCTGTCCGGAGAGGCTTAGCGCAGAAGCCCGAAGGAGCAACAGCCACAGCAACATGCAAGGATGCCGTGGAAGGTTTCTCCAGGCACAGGCCCTCAAAGCAGCGCATGGAGCTCAGCACTCCCAGCAAAGGCAACAAGCCCAGCAGCAGGGGCAACCAACCAACCACCCCTCCCTTTTCCCTGCTCCTACTACTCTCATGGTCCAGACAGCCCAGCTGGGTTCTCCCAGCGGCTGCGGCTGCTTAATTAAAACCAACCAGGCAGAAAGGATAAAATAAAGAGGAAAGAGACATGGAGAGCAAGGAGCTTCCTGAAGGGTGCTAGGGTGTGTTGGGGGGGGGAGAATAAGAGAGCTTTCTCCTGGCCTGTGTCTTACCCAGCCAGCTCAATTTGGAGTTGGGATAGAGTCAGGTGATGCGAGTCCTTTGACAGCATCTAGACTGTCTTAAAAACAACAACCCGGAGAGAATTAAGGGAAGAAAGGTGTTTCATCAAGTATCTAGTGGGGGAGAGGAGGGATTGGCCAGCACCTGTGATACAGGGAACAATGCTATGTCACTGTGCATCATTGTCCCCAGGGGACTTCAGGGAAATTAAAAAGGGCAGCCACTGAAGTGTGACCACCACTGTGGAACTGGCAGCTATAGCGAAACCTCTCATCTCACCCAAAGAACAGATAAAAGGAAATACTTTGTTTTTAACCCAGCAGGTAATAAATCTGTGGAACTCCTTGCCACAGGTGGTGGTGCTGGCATCTGGCCGAGGTGCCTTTAAAGGGGACTGGACAGATTTCTGGAGGAAAAGTTCATCGTGGGCTGTAGGCCATGACGGGTTGTGAAACCTCCTTAAATTAGTAGTAAGGCTACTTCAGAGTGCAAGGGAGTGGCAACAGGATGCAGGCATCTTGTTGTCTCGTGTGCTCCCTGAGGTACCTGGCAGGCCACTGTGAGATACAGGAAGCTGGACTAGATGGGCCTTTGGCCTGATCCAGCAGGGCTCTTATATTTTACTCTGAGATTTTCGTTTCCCGAAGGGCAGGGAGGAACAGGGAAGCACAAGTGAATTCTCAGTGCCCTCGCCAGACTACAATCTCCAAGGTTCTCCAGGGAAGCCAGGACAGCTAAAGTGGCACCATGCAGGTTCAAGCTCCCAGTTCCTTTTGCGGATTCTTCACCCCGGTTCAAAAGACTCACCGGCATATTCTGGGTCCACGTGGGGAGGATAGAACCCAAACTTGATGAAGATGGGGATAGGCACTCCGAACTTGAACCACTCCACCACGTAAGGAGGGGGCTGGCCCGTCAGCGGGTGGATGACGTCACATCCCAAGACGACACTCTCACCAGCTCGAGCCGTCACAAACTCGGGTTCCTCCCTTAAGCCGAGGGCACCTGGAAGGCAGGAGAAGCGGAGGTGAGAACCAGGTCCATCACAAGCCCAGCACAATGGCCCCAGATAAAGGGGTTCTATGGGTAGGAATGCCAGGCAGAAAAATACCAAAGGGCCTCCCCCCTGGTACAACATCCCCCCTTAATGGTAACATCAATGGGTTGGGTCAAAAACTGCAGGCAAGGGGCTATTGCGTTGTATAAAGTCCTGCGCCCCTTGCAATAAAATCTAAATAAATAAAATATTTATTTTCTTCTGCCTCGCTTTCAGTATCCTATCCGGTGGAGAGCAGTGCGCAGTAAAGCTCACTGCTGCAGATTGTGCATCCCTTTGATGGGTCTTCATAGAGGCACTCCTGGACTATGACTTGGGTTTTTTTTGGGGGGAGTGGGGGGGGTAATGGACCAAATATGGCTGCTTTGATTTTTACCCATCACACACAGGCTGAGACCGCCGCAGAGTCAGCCTCTCACCTCCCTCTGCCTCTCAGCACGGCTCCAAGGTGACCTTCCCGCAGGGGCTCCCCTCCCCCACCACTCAGATCTCCCACTCCAGAGAAGGGAGAATAGGAGGAGCAAAATCAGCCAGAACCATACGTGTGGGGGTTGGGGGTTGGGGTTGGATGTTGTAATTTTTTTTCTTTAAGGCTCTCTGCATTGCCCAGTAATACCTGCAGGGAAAATCTCTCCTCCTTGTAGCAAGCAAAGCATCCATTCATAAACCAATTTGCCTTTCCAGCCAATCAGCAGCAAAGAGCTCCAAAAATCCCTGGAACGGGGGCCTTTGACAGGCAAACCGCTGACACAGCCCCGGCTGCAGAACAAGCAGTGGCAGCCTTGTTAAAAGAGGAACATGGTAAATTACAGTTGTACACCCAGGGAGAGAGAACCCGATATCCATTACTTAAACACACACACAGACACAGACACAGACACAAACCTTGTGCCTGCAACATGCTGAGGGCCTGCAATCTCACCTGCACCCAACCTGCAAGCTAAAATCAAATGCATACTCCCATCTCATGCACCAAAAATCCTGAAGCTATTTAGGTTTTTTTAATTGATTTCACGTCACGCCATCCATATGCATGGCGCTTTACAGAAGGCGAAAAGACAGAACCTTGCTTGGAAGGGTCGTGCCAACTGAGGCTGTTGGGGTCCTGGGGCAACCCTTGCACTGGGGCTGCCTGCCAGCCCACCCCCCCAATGGTGCACTGAGCACTGGCACTGGTCCTGAGAGTTCAGGGGCCAGCCTAACCATGTGAGCCCTCTGATGGGTTTGGATTCCTGCCCAGTGCCTGAAATGGTTAACCTCTGACACCACAGAGGGGCCTACAGTCTAGACACACTGACCTCTATGGTCTTCTCTATGGTCGTTGCCTCTTGTGATGTCACTTCTGGGAGACTCTTCCTGGTTCTGCAGCTCTGTTTCCAGGGCAACCACCTGCAGTGACGAATGGCCTATCCTCCCTTCCTTCACCAGCTCTGCCAGTGGAGGAGGAAGGACAGTCAATTCTTTAGTACAGACAGTTGCCCTAAAAAGAGAGCCGCAGATACCCGTTATATGTTGGACCACATGTTGACACAAGGGAGACAGGAGAGAGGCAGGGACAAAACTGATGAAGGATACCTAAGTGCTTCAGGGCACAATCCTAACCTGGAGTTAGGCCGGCACAGTTAGGCCACCAAAGTTTGGCCAGCACAAGGTGTGTTTGAACGACTCTCAGAGCCAGGGAGGATGGTGCACAGTGATGTCATGCAGGGGGAATGCGGGGGAACTCTGTTCCACTAGTTAAAATTAGGACTGACTCCGCCCACTTCACTCTCCCTCCTCCCCCCTCCCAATTCCTCTGCAAAGAGCTTTTCTTCTTGGTTGGCCGGCACTCAGAGGGTTAAAGGCAATGATGTCATTCAGGGGGAACGGACCAGAACAGATCCTAACGGGCTCCGTGGCTGGTTCTGGGTTCCCGACAAGTGCCAATCAAAAGTGAGTTCCTGTTCCTAAATCATTTGAATGACACCACTGATGGCGCACCTCTGTGTGCTGGCCTCTCCAACGCTGAGAGTGGGCCAAACCTACTTGACGGTGTCCCTTGTGCCAGCCAAACTCTGCTGGCCTAACTGTGCCAGCCTAACTCCAGGTTAGGACTGCATCCTCAGTTACACAAGCTTAGTGACAGTACGGAACTGCAATTCACACAGTTTTGTGTGAACTGCACTTAAACCCAAAGGGTGCGAATTTACAAAGCCATCCAAACATCAAAACGTCCAATAGGTGTTAACGAAGGACACCCATTGCCCTCTGCTAATATTACTGGCCCCCAGGCCTGGATCTCTTCCTCACACTCAGGCGCAAGTTTTGCACAAGACGCCCTCGACTCAATTTCCACACAAGCGCACAGTCCCAGAGAAAGAGGGTCCGAACCTTTGGGTCACTGATTTAGATGGCTTCAAAAAGACACATTCATGGGTGACTGTGGCCAGTACTTGATAAATCTATGGTTAACGGGATCTCCTGGTTCAGGAGCAAAGTGTGGGGTTACATCCAGGTTTATATGGATGCAAAGTGCCAAGCGGGGATTCAGGTTGTTTCTAATGAATGAGCATCTCAGTACTGATAAAGACACTCCCCATTATCCCAAAGGTACAATTTTGGGTCTGGCTTCACAGTCATAAAGTGGGGGAGAGAGAGAGAGAGAGAGAGAGAGAGAGAGAGAAAGGGGTGCATGTGCTTTAATGAAAAGAAAAGCTTAGCTTCTCATTTCTGAGTTTAGCATTTGAGCACCACCATCAGCACTCCTGCAGAATCCCAGCGTCCACTTGGCCCCGTTTACCGATTCCAAGATCCATGTCAATTAAGAAACCACCAACATCAAAGTAACCTTGAGCATTAGACTTCACTGGCTGAAGTCTTTACTGGGTCATCCATTAATACTTCATTAATGAAAGCTGGCTTTCACTCCCAAAGAGGCATTGGTTGGTTGGCTGGGGGGGGGGGCTGAATAAAACTCAGATCCTTCCCTCCAAATACCGCTTGGATTTTGAGTTTAGACTGCAGTGTGCATTTACTTTCTTAAAAAAGGTCAGTTCGCTATTGGTCAGAAGCAGGACAAGCAACAGAGCAAAATATAGGACAATGTCTAGTCTCGCTTCTGCCGTTCTGAGACTTGGGACAGGAGCAAGGGAGAGCTCTCCCATCCCAGGCCAGCCTGCAGAAGGAACAAGGACCCTACGTTCAGCTCAGTTATGTCATTCCTCATCTGCACTGCCAAATGAAGCTTGAATGAGTGTGTGCAGAGAAGGAGGGGAGCTTTATATATCTAAAAGAGGGGGGAGCAGAATCTCTGGCCTGGAAGCCTGGCCCCCGGCTTCCCAAGCTCCAAGCTGCCATTGCTCAAAGGTGAAGGAATGGCACTCTAAGCATGTTCAGAGGCATCCTTCATTAGCCAA
The DNA here is from genome assembly GCA_029204185.1 of Lerista edwardsae. NCBI lineage: Eukaryota > Metazoa > Chordata > Lepidosauria > Squamata > Scincidae > Lerista > Lerista edwardsae. The sequence goes on along the minus strand of JAJKFI010035707.1, from coordinate 5,904 downwards.
GATGGGCAAGGGCATTAGAGGACACTGCTGTGGTTTGGAGAACAAGGTACATGGCCAGACCTGAATTTCAAAGTCCCGTCCGAGTCCCTCCAGAAGCAACCAGGAGGCGGCAAGGAAAGCACCTTCTACCTCCCTGCCAATTCCTGGTTTTCGTTGAGGGAGGGACAACAGAAACCTTTTCCCCTCTTCCGCCATATTCCTGGAGGGGCTCCTTCAACCAGACTTCCTCCCTGCCCATAATCTTAATAAATGGTAGCAGTTTTCACCATTTCAGCAAAGGGATGGATTCAAGAACAACACTGGTAGTGTCGAAAATGCGGGGGGGGGGGGTTTTACACCTGCCCTGTCTCCTCCCTCTCATCCGCCTTTGAAGAAGAGATCGAGCAGGATCCTGCCCGCACGATTCCTATGCTGAATCCAGTTTCTTGCTCAGGGGTGACAAGATGCAGACAGCGCAAGACAGAAGACGCATCCTTTGTCTTATCTGCTTAAGGAAAGAGAAAGAAGTTTTGTCATGTCCTGGGGCTGAACCTCCTTGAGACCCATGGAAAGTCAGCTTTGCCTTGCTGGAGAACACCCCCAGCTGCTGCTACCTCTGTCTCCTCCAGCAAGGAGCATCTTCGGAGAGAGATGGGGGAAAAAGCTTTCCCTCCTCCAGCCCCTGCTCTGCAGGGCTGGCAATGATTGGCCCAGGATGACATCACTGTTTTTTCCACAACAAGAGTCTCGTATGCTTCGCAGGTCTATTTTTGGCACCCAGGAGACAGAGACATTAACCAGCAAGCAGCCCCACTGGGGCCCTGGGTGAGCTTACGGGGAAACTCCCTCTGGGGCAGAGGTGGGCCAGGTGACTTTCAGGGTGGCAGATTGCAGAAGCTGGATTGGCTGGCAGCAAAGCCCTTTCCCACCCCCTCCTTCCCTCCCTGCACCTCTCGCTGTACTTTCCTGCTGGGGAAGATGATGGTCTCTTGTAGGCATGCTTAAAAAGGTAAGGGTTACCCCACGACCGAATGGTCTAGTCGTGACCGACTGTAGGGGGTGGTGCTCATCTCCGTTTCAAAGCCTGTAGAGCCGGTGTTTTGTCCGAGGACAAGCTTCCGTGGTCATGTGGCCGGCATGACTCTACGCCATAGCGTACGGAACACCGTTCCCTTCCCACCGAAGTGGTCCCTATTTATCTACTTGCATTTTTAGGTGCTTTTGAACTGCTAGGTTGGCAGGAGCTGGGGCAAGCGACCGGAGCTCACTCCGTCGCGCAGTCTTGAACTCCCAACTTTCCGGTTGCAAAGCCCAGCAACAGCGGTTTAACCCGCTGCTTGGCATGCTTAGCCAAGGGCTACAGAGAGGGGAAAGGGGGTGCACAGTCTTGGCATGCAGGCTGCGCAGCGTGGAACGGAACCTATGGGGGCTGCGCAGCAGAAGTGGGAGGGTTCACCTGATGGATCACCGCCCTCCAAGATCAAAGAGAGCGCTGGGCGCACTCTCCAGCACAAATCCAGAGACGCGTGACAGCTCTCCACCTGCCTTCCTCCTTAATCACTGCATTCCAAAAGGAGCTTGCAGAAAGCCTCTCTCACACCCTCTACACACACCACCATTCCCACCCGAAACAGCATGCGCACATGCGCACGCACACACTTGGGATCGCACCTCTGGTGCACCTCATTAGCGCTGAATCCCCAATGTGGCCAAGGCTTTCACAGGCTGTCAGCAGATGGGATGACTTCACTTGCCTTCTCGGCCACCCACCCCCTTCCCAAGCAGCCCTTTATGACCGGCAAAAGCTGCAGTCGCAGAGACCTGTCATCTGCCAGGCTGAGGTCGTCTGCGGGGTACATTTCTCTAACCTTCTGAGCTTCCAGAGGCAGCTGCAAATCAGCCCTCAGACGGGCCCTCAAGATGTTATCCATTTCTTGCCAACCAGCTCCACCGCACTCCACACTCTTCCGCGGAGCTTCATCCACTGCATTCTAGCAGAGGCGTTTCTACAGGGATGGCAAAGGTCTAAGTTTTGCAAGGAGCCTTACCCTGTCATGTAAATCCCTCCTCTCCCTTGCTGCTGTAGCCAGTAAGCAACGCCAAGATGTTGCTGTTCCCTGTGAGGATTGGCTAAAACGGTGCAGGAGAGGAGTGATTGCCACTGCAAGGTAAGGCTTCTTGCAAAACCTAGAGATTTGCCATCCCTGTAGAAACGCCACTGCATTCTAGTCTCCCATCCAAGGCCAGAACAAAGCTGTTCCTGCTTAGCTTCTTCAGGCAAGGTGGCAGCTCAACCTCCAGACCACACCTTCTGCCCAAAACTGCATCCCTCCAAATCAAATATCTGGTGCCAAGAGGAGACTCTGTCCTTTGAGCTATCCTATGAATATTTCCCATCCAAAACCTCATTTTGGAAGAAGCAGTGCCAAATAAAGTGCCCCCCTAGGAAATTCCATATAGGCCTACACATTATTGAGAATATTTATATACTACTTTTCGGCCCCCCAAAAACGTTCACAAAACAGTTTGTTCAAGGCTATTTCAAATAAGTTTCTCCTTTCAAGATGGTGAAGGGGCAGGGATTTTTTTTTTCTTTCTACGTCAGTCTCACAACTTCAGGGATATTTTTAAAGCCCTCGCTGCCAAGGTTGTGAAAATCACAGTTTCTCTTGTAAAAGGAAGGAGAAAAAGGAGCGATGCAAGGCTTTTAGCCCCTTTATTTCCACCAAGTTCTCTACAGCTCCACCTCAGTGTCAGATAGCCACTGAAATTCTGCTGAGCATGAGAATATGCGCAGTTTCTGAACAACATGTTCAGAATCCCCACACAAGGGTTGCAAAAAAAAAAAAAACACCTGGTGAAACTGACTAAGGGTGCAATCCTAACCTGGAGTTAGGCCGGCACAGTTAGGCCAGCAAAGTTTGGCCGGCACAAAGGACACCGTAAAGTATGTTTGGACCACTCTCAGAGTCAGGGAGGATGACGCACGTCTGTTGCTGGCCTCTCTGAGGGTGGTCCAAACATACTTGACCATGTCCTATGTCAAGGGGTGTGTGTGCAATGCATGGAGGTAGAATCACTGGAGTCCGCATGACGTCATTTTCTTGAAGCTTGCGGGTCACACAATATGGCTGACTCAGAACTTTCCCGCCAAGGACGAGGAGTGCCGCGAACTCACGAATATAAATCTCCCTGCACGTGTGTAAAAGTGAATCTCAACGTCTTCAAGCATGCCTGCGTGTTCTGCATACGGGTGTGCTAACCGCTGTCGGAAAAATGGGATTACTTTGCACAAGTAATTAAAATCATTGTGATTCATTGGTACTGGAAAATATTATGTTCTAAAGTATGCAACCCTCTTTAAATTACCATATTTTAGGAAAGAAAAACACTTGCACATTTCACAAATGAAAATCCAGAAAATACTTATTTTCCATGTTAACCTTATCCCTGCATCACAAACTGAAGTTCAGTAATATAATTACGCAGAATTAAACCTTGTAATTGCATATTAACTCATAATAAGGTTACCAATGATGTTTCTACACGATCACACGTTTTTATTTTCGTAATTTTTTATTTCAGGAGTAAACTATTCAGTCCTAAACAGTACGCGCAAACCAATCTGAAATGCTTGGAATCAGCATTGTTTTGAGTTCCAAAACATGGCCGCTAAGCCCGCCCCCTGGCTTCACTTCGTTCCTATTAATCCAACAGAGATGCGGACTCCAGTGATTCTACCTCCATGGTGCAATGCGGCTAACAGCTCCTCCTACAAGGACCTGGAAATGATGTCATGTGACATAGTGACATCACTGCCCAGGCGCCGGAACTTCTAGTTACGTCGCTATAACCTCTGCTGAGCTGTAACCACGTATTAGGCTGCAGGGGCGCCCCCCTTCCCAAAGTAAGAACAGAGGTGTGTGGATGACACAAATAGAACCCTGGGTGCATTATTGTGAGGACACTGGAGGGCAGGCAGCATGGAAATGCGACAAGGGGTGGGGTGTACTATTGCCCCTTTCCGTCCTCGTCCCGGATTTCTTGCCAGCTCTTTGCATGCCTGGCTGCCCCCGGGCACCCTGGCCAACCGTTCCACGCAGTGCAGAAGCCTGGAGCCGGTCCAAGCCGTCTCCGATACAAAGCAATTGTAGCACCTCCCTAACATACCGCTGGAGGCCGGCCAGCCAGAGGAGGACTTGATGCGCACCGGCCCAGGCCCCGGCTCTCTTATCTCCCGGTCAGCGCCAGAACACCTGAGAGCTTTCAGCACAGGAGCTCAAGCCTGCAGGGAAGAGAACAAGGCAGGAAGAGGGAGGCAGCGAATCTCTCGGCCAAAATGCAGCCTGAACCAGCCACCTTGCCAAGTCTTAAGAACATAAGAACATAAGAAGAGCCCTGCTGGATCAGGCCAAAGGCCCATCTAGTCCAGCCTCCTGTATCTCACAGCGGCCCACCAGATGCCCCAGGGAGGCACGGGACAACAAGATGCTTGGATCCTGTTGCCACTCCCTTGCACCTGGTACCAGTAGCCCTCCACCTTTGTAAGGAGGTTGCACAATCCATCATTGCCTATAGCCCACGATGGACCTCTCCTCCAGAAATCCATCCAATCCCCTCTTAAAGGCATCAAGACCAGATGCCATCACCACCTCCTGTGGCAAAGAGTTCCACAGATTAACTACCCGCTGAGTAAAAAAGTACTTCCTTTTATCTGTTTTAACTCTCCCAACCCTCAGTTTTAGCGGATGTCCCCTGGTTCTGGTGTTTTGAGAGAGGGAAAAGAACATCCCTTTATCGACTCTATCCCTTCCATGCATAATTTTGTATGTCTCAATCATGTCCCCCCTCAGGCGCCTTTTTTCTAGGCTGAAGAGCCCCAAACACTGCAGTAAGTCTTGTGAGTGCCCAGACTGGCAACTCCCTGGGCATATTGTATTTGGCATTTGTCTAGTGTGCAAAAAAAAAAATACCCATCATCTTGCTGAAGGCAGTACAACAACCCTGCAAGGCAGGTAAGTAAGAACCCCAGGGCGCAATCCTAACCAGCTTTCCAGCACCGGGGTACGGACCATGCAGCTCCGAGGTAAGGGAACCAACAATCCCTGACTTTGAGGAGGCCTCTGTGACTGCCCCACAACTACAGAATGCAGCCCATGCACCACGGGCACAGGTATGTCGGTGCTGGAAAGCTGGTGAGGACTGTGCCCCCATACTGCCAATGAGAGGCTGGCCAAGGTAAAAGCGAGATTTGCAGCTCAGCTTGAGCCACTGCACCATACCACCTACCCCAGAAACCCTATTTGCTGTTTGGCTTGGAGTTCTATGATGAAACAAAGGTAAGGCTATAGAGGCAATACATCAACAACGGACAAGTCAATGACCAAGGGTTGAGTCTGCAAAGACTCTGTCTTAGGAAAATAAAGAAGAAAATAAAGACATGCATTATGGACTCTGCTCTATGGCTGGCAGTATAAAGCCTCCAGACTGCTCAAGCTTGGTGTGCCTATTAAGAGTCTGGTCCGATCATTAGAGCAAGAGCTTGGCTTTGTATACTCCCAGTTCCAGCTTTTCCAACTCAGCTCACCCAGGTGCAGCAGCTAATATCAGGGCTCCTTACTGTGCAGCTAGAGATCTGGGTACAGCCGCCCCTGCTCTGGGAAAGGGAAACTGCTCGTACCAAGCTAGCCAAGGGGGTGGCATAGCCAGTGATGTCATGCAGGGGGAATGCGGGGGAACTCAGTTCCACTAGTTAAAATTAGGGCTGACTCCACCCACTTCACTCTTCCTCCTCCCCCCTCCCCATTCCTCTGCAAAGAGCTTTTCTTCTTGGTTGGCCGGCACTCAGAGGGTTAAAGGGAGCGACTCCGGATTCCTTGGGGGGGCAAAGGCAGTGATGTCATTCAGGGGGAACGGACCAGAACG
>JAJKFI010035706.1:0-38554 GCA_029204185.1 Lerista edwardsae | reverse complement strand
ACACACACACACACACACACACACACACACACACACACACACACACACACACACACACACACACACGGCGCAATCCGCACCTGGAGTTAGGCCAGCACAGTTAGGCCAGCAAGGTTTGGCCGGCACAAGGGACACCGTAAAGTATGTTTGGACCACTCGCTGAGTCAGATAGGCCAGCACACAGACATGCGCCATCCTCCCCAACTCAGAGTGGTCCCAAACGCACTTTACGGTGGCCCATGTGCCAGCCAAATTTTGCTGGCCTAACTGTGCCGGCCTAACTCCAGGTTAGGACTGCGCCCATACACAAATGGTAGTGAGCGCACTAAAGCTCTACAACGCTGACGTTAACAGGTTTGGGGGTGAGTTGACCCTTCCTACAAAACAAACAGCCCAGGAAGTTTATGCAGTGTAACACAAACGCTGTTTACAGGTGGCCCCCGGGATCTGCTGTTTCAATTATCCACAGATTGGTGGCCCCTCTTACCTTCCTTTATCCTTACTTCAGGTTGCTAAAGAACCTTCTTGCTTGGGGGTGGGGGCAGGGTGAAACGTTTCCAACATTTCAACACCAGCACAATATGCTATTTCTAAAACAAACACCAGACCACACAATGTACTCGGGACACACGCATGCACTGTTGTGCATTGTGATCAGGCCGTTTCTCATGTGTCTTCCCAAATCAGTGCTACACAGCAGACTTAACAATGCACACCTAGTGGAAGGGAGGTTGTTGCCCTGTTCTGTAGGTTGCTTGTTCAGACCACTTATCTGCAACATAAACTTTTGCTTCCAGCGGAGAAAAACCATGAGTATTTGCAGGATTCCCCGTACGCAATGCCTCAGCCGTGGCAGTAAAGCCCAGCTTCCAAACCTTTCCATACCTACCGATGACTGTCAGATGAGTGCTAGCAGTTATGCTTGTGACTATGTTGGTAGCAACACATTCCCACTCTCCGTGGTCGTCCTTACTGAGGGATCGGAATTGGAGGCTGCCACTTGGAAGGGTGTTGTGCTTGCTTCTACTGGGTTTCCCTACCTTGGTCAAACAACAGAGAAAGCACAGGGGAAGGAAGGGGGAAAAAACACAACTGAGAGAGGCATGTTGCAAGGGCATGGGACTAAGGCGGCTGTGACGCCATTGGGGGCCGGGTCCCAGGTTTCATACTGGCAGGGACATGCCAAAGCATCGCAAGATGGAGACCAAACTTGGGCCAGAGAGAAAGGACAAGACCGTTTTCCCAGAAGGCAGCCTGCATGGGGCAAGGCTAAATGCAGGGATGCAGCATCAAGCAAGAATTTGGCGCTGGTGGAATTTAGAGCATGTAGAAGGAACAGACAAAGGGCAGTGGGATCTGTGAGCCAAGCACACAGGGGTGCAACAGTTTCACAGATAAATCCTGCTGACAGGAAGGGGAAGCTGTAGAGGGACAGGAGAAGGGACCAATCAGAGCAGGGAGGAGGAGAACAAGACAAGGCGCCTACCAAGCTCAAAGTGGTGGTGTATGGCGGAGGTGTACCGATTTCAGTCTTAAGTGGCCTCTTTTTCAATGCAGGCATCTCCTGACTTTTCAGGAAGAGGGCCACATCATATATTTTACAAACTGAAATCACGGGCCGAAAAAAAAATCAGTTTTATAAATGAATGAATACGTTTTACTGGGATCTTTTTTCTGTAATCAGCACGATAGGATTCAAAACAGAAGAGAAATGTGACATTTGCAAAGGAACAATGCCGTGCTTAAACTGAGAAATGATTGATAATGAGCAAAAATGTCAAGATGACAATTCATCCGGTTTCCTATTAGAGGTGCCCTTGAGTTAAGAAATGATTGGGTAGGGTTTGCTTCACGCCACTAGAGGGAGATGCAATCCCATGCATTCATTATGCTATCGTTCTCCTGACAGGATGAGGCAACCACACTGTTTAGTTCCTTTTGGGTTCATACTGTCGTATCATTGAGCATGAATCCTGGGGAAAACCGGACCTGCATTATGATGTCACTGCCTGGGGCACCAAGGCAATATGTTATGCCTCTGGCAGCAGCCTTTGCATCTTGTGATATTTAGTCCTGCCTGCATGTTCTTCTATAAAACCCTGAGCACCAGTGCATTCTAGCACAGCACAATACAGTGTACGACTTGTAATATTTGGGGCACAGTACGACGAAGAGGCTAGTACTGCCTGCTTGATGATGTCACTTTTGGCTAGGACATCACTTATCACTTCCAGGGTAATGACCTCACTTCTGGCGGGTCCTGCACACCGAGTTGGTGGCAGCCACTGGAGAACAGAAGACGCCAGACTGGTGAGAGCCCTTTGGTCAATAAGAGCACAGCGGAGCGTGGAAGGACGGGAGTGGGTAAGGGGTGTCCCATTTTGCAGATGCTGCTGCTACAAAGGTTTCTGCAGTTTCCACCAAGGCCCTTTTGTGCAAAGAGCTGGGCTTCCCCCACCCACCTGCGGGGACAGGGCGGCAGTGGTACAGCCCAAAGCTAAGGCAGCTGAACCTGCAGGTTGCTCTTACCGGGACAGAGTGTGGCTGCTCTGTCTGTAATATTCATCAAAAGCCAAAGGCACTGCAGATTTTTCTGGCAGGCCGGGTACCTTTCTCCAGGCGATGACAGGAAAGGGGTCTCCTGCAGCAGCACAGGGGATCAACAGCTCCCTCCCTGCCTCTTGTCTGTATTCCCAGCCTGGTAGCACCGTGAAATAGGGCGGATCCTGCAGCCGAGGAGGGGAAGAAGGGAACAGCAACCATGAACCGAACAGAGCCACTCTCATTGAGCGCACAACATCAGACAAGCATCCTGGTGGGATTACCTTCAGTACCAGTCGGGCAGCGGGGGACTGGCCCATTGTACCCAGGGCGTTATAAGGCACGCAGGTGTATGTGCCGAGAGCTTCTTCGGTTGCCTCTTCTATTCGAATTGAGCCATCTTCCATCAGAGTCCAGCCAGAGAACTGCACGGGCAAGAAAGGAAGCTAGATACCGTTTTTTGAGTTCCATGTGATCAATGGGTGCATTTGCTCCCGAGAATGATCTTTTTTTCCCCCAAGTTATAGTCATCTATATAAAAGCATACATTGTCTGGGCTGGAACAGGCTTAAAGGTAAAGGTTTCCCCGCGACCGAATGGTGTAGTCGTGACCGACTTAGGGGGCGGTGCTCATCTCCGTTTCAAAGCCTGTAGACCCGGCGTTTTGTCAAGGACAAGCTTCCATGGTCATGTGGCCGGCATGACTCTATGCTGTAGCGCACAGAACGCCGTTCCCTTCCCACCGAAGTGGTCCCTATTTATCTACTTGCATTGAGGTGCTTTCGAACTGCTAGGTTGGCAGGAGCTGGGACAAGCAACGGGAGCTCACTCTGTCGCGCAGTAGCGGTCGAAAGCCCAGCAACAGCGGATTAACTCGCTGCGCCCTTTGGAACACGCTTGGCCCTCCCTTATTTTGGACTTTTAAAACCTGCAGTTGTGGCGGGAGAATCCACCTTTCCCAGGGCACTGCCAAACCTTTCCAAAGTGAAACTGACACCGTTTGCCTCGTCCCTGATCAGTAACATCCCAGCATCTCCTCAAATCCAGGCTCCACCTTTATCCGATAGTGCCCCATGGAGCAGACACTGAATTACTGACTAGAGATGTAGCCTGTTCTGCCCCACTCCCAGCCTCACCTACCCAGAAGTAAAGCTGCCATCGCGAAGCCCAACGCAACAAGCCAAAGGAATTCCAAGACAGACCCAACAGATTGGTTCTTCTTTGCATCTGATGGGGGAATTCACAAACTAAGACCCCTGGACCACATTCTGCACTGCCTTTGCAATCATCCCCGTCCTCCAGGAGATGGCCAGTTTTCCTAATTGGCCCCTAGTCGGACGGCTCAGCTGTATGCTTCAGGGAAACATGTTTGACACAGCTCTGCTAATGGGATGTGCGGGCAATTTCTCCTCTCGGCATCCCCTTGAATCAGTCTCAGGTCAGCAGCATTCCACAGCCACAGTTACCTAATGGTTGTTTGCGGACAAGAAGTGAGGACCTCCAATTACTTTCATCATCCTTACAGCCTGGGTGAAGAACCGTCCAAAGAAAACTAAAGTCCAGGGACTGCCCTCTCTCAAAACACCAGAACCAGGGGGCATCCGCTAAAACTGAGGGTTGGGAGAGTTAAAACATATAAAAGGAAGTACTTTTTTACCCAGCAGGTAGTTAATCCGTGGAACTCTTTGCCACAGGAGGTGGTGATGGCATCTGGCCTAGATGCCTTTAAGAGGGGATTGGATGGATTTCTGGAAGAAAAGTCCATCGTGGGCTATAGGCAATGATGGATTGTGCAACCCCCTTACATCAGTAGTAGGCTACTTCAGAGTACTGGGTGCAAGGGAGTGGCAACAGGATGCAAGCATCTTGTTCTCTCGTGCCTCCCTGGGGCACCTGGTGGGCCGCTGTGAGATACAGGAAGCTGGACTAGATGGCCTTTGGCCTGATCCAGCAGGGCTCTTCTTATGTTCTTATGTCTGTGGATGAATTAGTACATACATCGAGTCCAATAAGGGACCATATTTAGACCACTGATGCCATTCCTTGGTGCCACTGGTGCTCTTTCGGACTTATCTAGACTCCTAATCTAACCCACCTCAATAGAAACAGGCTTTAGCCCAAACAAATGGAAATCGGCTAATTATAAGCGCAGTAGTTCGTTGGCATCATCAACAGACCTTAGAACTACCATTTGCAGACAACAATGGCTTAATCCTTTAAAGATGGACTTGTGCAACAAAAACTAAGAATCATTCAATACTAAATGCAGAAAAGATTAATACTGGCAGACCCAGAATAATTACATCTATTCATTTCTAATTTTCGCTCGCATCTGAACCGCTAACATCAAAAAAATTGACAGTAAACGCTAATCAGCTTATTTTTGCCCAAGAGAAGACAAGAGCCATAGAAACTGGAATCTTCCCGGATACACAGTGACCGGTTAGTCAATTCACCTTTTTAAGTTGATTATTACAAAATTGCAAAAGGGCAGCTCATGACTCAATGTTTCAACTTCTTTTGATCCACAAGGACATTGAGTCTATTGGTACGCAGGATTCCTGTAATTATCCCATCTAGAAATTAGTTCATTAGAACAGTGGTTCCCAAACTGTGGCCAGGACTCTACCAGTGGGTTGCAAGCCAATTTCAGGTGGGTTGCAAAGCAGCCATATTGAAAAGAGGGGATGCTGAAAAGAGGGAGGGCTGTGTAGTTGCCAAAGGTGTGGTGTGTGTTCTTGTCAAAGTGGAGAATAGGTGTGTGTGTTTTCCTGTCTGATTCACTTTGCTTTTGGAAAACGGCTGAGAAACAACCCAACTTCTTGCTGCATTTCTCAGGAAAGCAGCAGGCTCTGGTGTCGCAGTGAAGGCACTTCCAGCCATGACATCACTTCTGGTGGGTCCTGGACAGATTGTCATTCTCAGAAGTGGGTCCCGATACCAAAATGTCTGATGCTGAACTGCGTTAGAAAATCGGGCTTTATTCTGCAGAGGCAAATCGCCTTGGAGTACATCTAGACAGGAGGCCAGTACTGTGAACAAGAAGTTCACTGGGATGGCAAAAAACAGGTGCTTAAATATCCCATAGAATTCAATGGGGCAGCAGAAGGGCAGTCCTGGTTAGATCAATCAATCAATCACTAGTATTTATATACCGCTTTTCAACACAAAGTTCACAAAGTGGTTTACAGGCAAATAATAACATTATTATCTAATAATAACATTAGATAGTGCCCACGTTCAGTGGAGCTGCTGAAGTCAAAAGCTACATTAGCAGGCAACCTCCATTTGAAACTGCCAGAACGTAATCTTTGAGCTGTTAATATTTAAAGAAATCTCTAAATATTGAGCATTTTGTTTAAATATTTAAAAGAATCAAGTCCTTGATAGGATTTTTAAACCAAGGTAATAGCAGGACGGAGCCTCGTTAAAAGAGGACTTTTAAGCACCATATATAGTTATATCTGCGGGATGACACTTTCTAGCTCCACCGGTGCTAGATTAATGATGCTCGTCTCCCACAGAGAGAGGAGAAATGAACTCCCCAGGAAACCCTAGATGGGGAGATTGCGCTTGATTAGATGGAAGCATCCAAAATGCAGGGGACATTTCAGGAGTCCTCTACACCAGCGGTTCTCAAACTTTTAGAAGCAGGACCCACTTTTTAAAATGGCCATCTGTCGGGACTCTCATCAGAAGTGATGTCAATAATCTAGACATGATGTCATGGCTGAAAGTGACATCATCAATCAGGAAACATCATCAATCAGAACTGATTTTTTTTTTTAAATCTACTAGCCCTATTTTTAGTCAATCTAACCAATTAAACTGCAAAACATTGCAGGCCTAGTCTTTAAACCATCATCGTCAACACAACAGAAGTCTCTTTTCCCCCACCCCAAAAGTGCACTGACCTTTTCAATGTGCAGAGGGCGTCCATCTTTGTTCCACTTGACCAAGGTCACAGGGGGCTCTGCCTCGACCGGGCAGCGGATGTATCCATGTATCCCAACGGGAACATATATTATGGGCGGCATGTTCACCACACGGGCGGGATCTGGGGTAGGAGAGGTGGAAAGCAATTGAGAATTTTTAAACCTGACCTGCTGCCTCTGAGTTTCCAGATAAGTGCCGTCACATGCCTTTCTACTGCAGCTTGCTTGAACAGGGGTCAGTAACCTTTTTAATAATGGAGTCCAAGCCCCCAACTCTAATTCAGCAACATTCCTCACTCTGGCCGCCAAACGCCATTATCCCGGCATTCATTTTCTCCCAATGCATTAGAGTGACACGTAACATTTACATTCCTCTTCAGCCATCAGAAACATTTTATCTCCATCTATGCTAAGCTCTAAAAACAGAAAGGCTATTTGGGAACAAGATGAGAGTTTTGTGTATATGTCTGTGCAAGCACGTACGAAGGGGGCAATCCAAAACACCAACACATGTGCCTTGCATCAGCCCTAGGAAGGCCCATCCTGTCTTCACCCCACAGTCTCGACTGCGTTAGACATACAAAATTATGCATGGAAGGGATGAAGTCGATAGAGGGATGTTCTTTTCCCTCTCTCAAAACACCAGAACCATGGGGCATCCGCTAAAACTGAGGGTTGGGAGAGTTAAAACAGATAAAAGGAAGTACTTTTTTACTCAGCGGGTAGTTAATCTGTGGAACTCTTTGCCACAGGAGGTGGTGATGGCATCTGGTCTGGATGCCCTTAAGAGGGGATTGGACAGATTTCTGGAGGAAAGGTCCATCGTGGGCTATAGGCAATGGTGGGTTGTGCAACCTCCTTACAAAGGTGGTGGGCTACTGGTACCGGGTGCAAGGGAGTGGCAGCAGGATGCAAGCATCTTGTTGTCTCATGCCTCCCTGGGGCACCTGGTGGGCCGCTGTGAGATACAGGAAGCTGGACTAGATAGGCCTTTGGCCTGATCCAGCGGGGCTCTTCTTATGTTCTTATGCGTTCACCACAAGAAGATGCCCTGGAGCTAGGGGCTAGAATCCTACCTGAGCCCCATAACCCTGTCTCCTCACAGTGCTTTCCCACACCACCTAGTTTTAAAATCCAGCCCTTCGCACATTTTCATGAGCAGCACCTTCTCCAATAACTCTCCAGTACCCAGTGCTGCTACTGGTTCCGCTTCTCTCCTCTTCTTCCTAATCTAGTTGCTGTTTTGGAATTCCATTGTTCATTTGCTCTCATCTCCCGCCTTCTCTCCCCTGGAGGTGGGGTGGGTGGGAGAAGAGAGCAAAAAAGCAGCAGTAATTCCCGAGTCCAGCTGAGAGTGATTGAATGACGCCACAACTACCAGGGATTTCAGTTCTCTCTGTTCTGTGATGGATGGGAATATAAACAGGTCTGGGGATGGGGGAGAGAATAATCCTTATTGTACTGGTTTTAGTAGGTTTTGCCTGTGGTTGGTTGGTTGGTTGTTTTTTCCTTTTCAGTTTCCAAATTTGATGGCCTGCCAGGAACACAACAAACAAGAATATGGCGGTATTAACGCTTAAGCACTGAATGATGAAAATCCATAAATGAGGGCGCAATCCTAACCTGGAGTTTGGCCAGCACAGTTAGGCCAGCCAAGTTTGACTGGCACAAGGGACACCGTAAAGTATGTTTCCACCACTCTCGGAGTCAGAGAGGCTGGCACAGAGATATGCACCATCCTCTCCCACTCCGAGAATGGTCCAGACGTGTTTTACGGTGTCACTTGTGCTGGCCAAACTTTGCCGGCCATACTGTGCCGGCCCAACTCCAGGTTAGGATTGCGCGCTCAGACTCCTATGTTCCATAGCACTCTGGAAATGAAGACAATGCGGGATTCTGTGAAAGGAAAAGGGATTTTTTCCAATCACAGGATTTCCCCTACAGCAACTGTCTGCCCTGCAGTGTCCCAACAGCTGACAGCTACCGAGGAGGAAACAACAGTTATCGAGGTCATCTGCTGCTGTTGACCATGGCATCGTAACCCAGATTCGGATCCAGAGCCGTAATGAAGGACTTGATCTGTATGCATGCAGTTTAGCACCACGTCTTAGGAAATGTAATCAACGTGGGCTCAAGGGATTGGAAACAGGACACTGAGCTTTCCCCACTTCTAGGTCACTGGATGGCATCCAACTCGGTTGATTAATGACCGGCCAAAAGCCGTTGCCATCTGACAGCTACTTGGGCGACAAATTGGTGTCCAATCTAGGCAATGCTAGTAAAAAAACAGGGGGACCAGGGAAATCAGACCCGAAAACTGCTCCCATTCAGGAGCAGTGGTACCAAATGGTACCGAAGACAAAATGACAAACCTAGAACTAGTCAGAGACTCTACTTATAGACAAGCAATGTAGGCCCAGTGGTTAGGGCATCAGGAGCTTAGAGCAGTCTTCTTTCTGGCATGAACCTTAACCCTGCAGTAGGGTTGGACCAAGAGAAATATGAGCCATGGTTGGCTTTAACAAAGGTTTGCAAACCACCTTGGAACTCTGGTTGCATGGTAATCATGCTAACTTGCAGGTGTCATTCTAAACCTTGGTTAAAAAGCAAACCACTGGAAGGAACGGGAATTACATCTGATAAAGGAAGAAGAGGGGAAGGAAATTAGTCAGAAGTCCCCTCACAATCTCTGAGCTATGGTTAGGAGATCAGGACTGTGCCTGCTTTGGGTTAGCAATATAGAGTGAAGCACACACATTTTTGTTTTTGTTTTTGCATCCAATGCTCTGTGGTTGAAAGGAGGCCAGATCTGGTCGTATCAAGTTTCCAAAGTCGATTCCCCATTCCACAATCTGAGCACATCTCCCTGTACAAGATACACACAGAGATTCTGCCATCTGTTGCCATCACTTTGCAGAGCCCTGCTCTCAAAACAGGAAAGGGTTAGGACCATGATGTCTAGGAGGACACCCCACAATAACACAGAAGCCCAGAGAGAGTGAAACAGAACGCTTTTCACGGGTGAGGCTGGAACTGGGAAGAGGCCCATTGGAATTTGGCAAGCCGCTACCCACCCAACACAGCTCTGGGGAGCTCCTGGAGGACACCAATTGTACTGCCCCCCAAAACCATTCTCAGTCCTTGGGGGGTGGGGTGGGGACAATGCAACAAAAGCATGACCCCTGAGTTTTGCACAGATGTAGACATCCCATTTTGCAGTTTGCAAGCACAGATAGGTCTCTCATCTTTGGCGCAAGGCTTTTGAGAGACGCCTACCCAAAAAAAATAAAATCCAGTGAAACTAAAGGAAGTTGCTTTTAAAGAGCCCCTAGCAGACTGTAAACGCTGGACAAACGCAAGCGCTAAAATAAAGAAGCTGATAGGCGTGCGCTGCTCCTAGACAAGGAGTGGCAGATTAACTCTCCCCAGGGATATCTAATGCCGACATGATACTCCACTCAGAAGCATCTGCTGCTTGATTCAATATGGCAGTGTTAGGTAGCGTTGCATGAAACAAAGCAATTAGCCCAGCAACTGTACCAATCAGCCAACGTCTCCCAAGTCCCAGTAATTTAGCACCGTTTATTTCTCCATTCTCCGAACTGCCACTCTGCCAGCCCAGTTCTGGCAGCGCCCGTAAAGTCTTACAGTGAGCCTGCACAGGGATGCTGCCGGTCGCACCTTTCAGGCCAGTAAGAGCTACAAGTGCCATCGACTGTCCCCGTGTGCGGCTTAGCCCATTGCCTAGTCCTTGCCCATTCACCTGGCACAAGGCACTCACATTGCACGGTCAGGTAAGCCGAGGCGGAGGGTGAGCGGCCAAGGCTGTTGCTGGGAATGCAGGTGTACTTCCCGGCATCTTCTGGCTTGACTCGGAAGATTATCAGCGTCCCATCGATCAGGATCCGAACCCTCAGCTTTAGGTCACTGCAAAGGCACAAGGAGCAGAGATTGGCACGAAAGGGCACAGAGATGCATGGAAAAACACTGAAATTTGCAAAAAGAAAATTATCCCACCTCCAGTGAAACCCGTGACCCACATTCAAATTCCCACTCAGCAAACCCATCTGGTGACCGTCAGCCTAGCATACATCAGAGGGTTTTTATAAGGGAAAGAGGGGAGGGGTTGAAACGCCCACGAAATGCCCCTTGCAGGAGCCTGCAGTGCTGTTAAGGTCATCGACTAACCAACCCCTCCAAATCTCAGCTGGAGCCGCACAGCCTGGTGCAGAGGGCTCCCAGCTCTCACCAGTGCAGAGCACGGCCAGATGGGGGCGCTGCTCGCATCCCCAGCGCACTGGCTGCTTGCGAGAAAGGCTGTGCGGAATTACTCACGGACGACCTCATTCCGAATCAAGATTTCAAAACGCAGCGGAGCAACTCCCTGGCCGCGCACTTCACAATTGCTGCCCGAGGCGCGGAGCCACTCTGCATCCTTGTCACAAGACACTTGTGGACCTTTAAGGACAACGGTTCCTCCCAGTGGGGACTGGATGAACCGGCATGCTAAGCAACCAGGGACCAGGAGAATTCAGCCAGGGGACCTGCCTGGGCTTCGTGTTATCTGCATTCCCCCATGTGAAAAAAGCCAGCTCTGCTGGTGTACCTGCAAATCCCCCCCCCCAGCTCATCCTACTGCGGCTGTTTCCTCGGCTGGAGAGGACGGAGCCAAGCTGAGGTTCCCAGCAGGAGACAATGACGAACAACTGGGCTAAGCCTAGCTAGAATACAAGGCAGACTGTTCCCTGGTCTGCAGGAAAGTCTCTTTACTCCAGAGGGGCAGCTCTGTGTCGGCCTGCAGTAGCTGGGGCAAGAGTTCCGAAGAGCCGTAAAACACCGGGGGGAGGGGTTGTGACACACACTTTTATGGGTTAAAGCCTACGGTGTCAAGACGCACCGACAGATTGACTGAATGGGCAAGCAGACATTATTCATAAGGAGACGCACAGGATAAAGCATCAGAGACATGGTGAATTTTGACATACTTGCGGGTCGCGGTTTTGCCCCCCCCCCAGAAAAAAAATACTACAAATGTAGCAGCATTCCAGAGGAAAACAGTAATTGTCCCATTGGCGGCTACCAGCCCTTCAGTGACCAAAATGATGGGGGCACTGTAGAGGAGAGGGGCAGCCGCCACCCCCAAATTGCCCAGGCCTCATCCTCTCCGGAGCAGCCCAATGGCATTCCTGAGCCCATTTTTTTACCGTGAATCTTGGCAGGTACGCTGCTTGGCTTGCAGGCCCAGGCTGAGAACCCCCAGAATGCCCTTCAGTCCACCTCTTTGAACGTTCCACCTCCCAGAATGCCCTTCAGTCTCCTCCTGCGGCCCGGCACAGGAGAGAAAGACTCACGAACCGGATGCCAACTCACTTCTTAAAGTAGACGTTCTCCTCTTCCCAGTACCAAGTGTAGGTCAGGTTGCCTGGATATGCCTCGGCCTGGCAGGTGAACATTGCATCCTGGGAGATGTTGACGGTGATGTTCTCTGGAGGGGAAACTATGAAAGGGGGCCCTGCGGGAGAGCGAGAAACAAACAGTTACCTCAGTGGCTGAAGAAGGGAGGATGAGCTCATTGCTAAGAGCGCACAGGCGACAGCGCAGGAAACAGGGACGAGCTGAGTGATGGTGGAGCGAAGGAACGGCTGCCTCGCGTACACAAGTCCTTGGCATTTTGCCCAGGTCTCCTGGTCCTATGAAGCCATTCTCACAACCTGGGACAGGAATGCTGAAATATGGGCCACTAAGCAGGCTAGACAGTGAAGGGCGTCACCTGGTTTTTGATGCGAGTTGGCACAGACTTCCGCAACGACATGGGGGAGTTGATGGTTTAAAATCCAGAACAGAGCCATGGAGGGAGTGGGGCTAAGAAATCACACACACACACACCCAAAAAAAATCTGGGTCATGTTTCTGATCCAATATATTCTCTCACTCTCACTCACAGTTTACAGAACAGAATGGAGCTGTGCAAAGTAAAGAGATTAAGAGCACAATCCTAAACTGTGCTGGAACAGCGAGGCACTGCTTTGGTATGCTGGAAAGCTTCCCCGGGACAAGGGCATGTTTGCACCAGGGGAGGCTCTAAGTTCCCCATTGGTTTCCTCAGGCCTGTGCCTCTTCCAACATTTTACAAATGCCAACTCTCTTCCCTTGCTGGGCTGCTGCGCCTCCACCTTTGCTTGTTGCTCTGCTTCTTCTCTGTTCACCGTTTTGAGTTGCCCTGCTGTTGTTTCATTGTACTTGTGCATGTCATCTGCCTTGGCCAGTCTTTGGAAAAGCAGTGTGTTCATCTGATAAAACATTTCAGCAGTCCAAGGAAGAAACTCAGTAAGTATAGCTGCCCACTGTCTGCAGATGGGGAGAATTCCACCTGCAGAATTTCCTTCTAAGGCACAGCTCTTACAGTACAGTAGGCCCCGTTTTAAAAATAATAATTGACAACCAACTTAACATGAAATGTGTGCATGTGTATCTTGAGGGCTAACAATATCCCAGATGAGGGATGCTGAGAAAGGTTTCGGTTAGTTCATGTCGGCAAACCCCTGTGAGGTTGTAAACACTGCATACAAAAAGCTGAGTGTTACTTTCACTGAATGACCTTTTACCTCTCAGGAGGTGGGAAATTCTACACACTCTTCTCTAGAGGCAAACGCTGACCAAATAAAACGATTGTTTTCCCCCCTTAACAACATGGAGGTGGGGGAAGCAAGGACATGCTTCATTAAACATGAAGCACCACCATTTTATCTCCACATCATATTTTACTTTCTTCTTCTAAGCCTTCCAAGCTGAGGAGCAAGAACAAACAAGCACAATGACAACCTGTGTGTAAATTGGGATGGCTGTTTAATCAGGGTGACAGCAATATCCACAGGGGTATTTTGGGGGGGGGAGAGAGAGAGAGAGAATTAATGTAGTCAGAGGCAGATCTAAGGGAGGGCAAAGCTCTAAGTGTTGCAAGAAGCCTTACCTTGCAGTGGAAATCACTCCTCTCCTGCACCGGTTTAGCCAATCCTCACAGGGAACAGCAACATCTTGGCGTTGCTGACTGGCTACAGCAGCAAGGGAGAGGAGGGATTTACATGACAGGGTAAGGCTCCTTGCAACACTTAGAGCTTTGCCCTCCCTGTAGATCTGCCTCTGAATGTAGTATGTGGTGTAGTATTAATAGGACATAAAGTCACAGGCAGCCCAACCCCAAACAACGCTAGAACCAGCAGGCCAGTGTTGCATCCAGCTCACGTTAGGTGCAGGCTGGAGGTCACCTCAGGATAAGATGATATTTTTTCATAGAATCATGGAAGGGACCTACAAGGTCATCTAGTCCAACCCCCTGCCTGTAGCAGGAAATCCTCCTAGAGCATCTCCAGCAGGTGCCTGTTGAGCCTCTGCTTGAAGGTCTCCAATGCAGGAGAATCCACCACCTCCCTTGGCAACTGCCGAACCGGCCTTGTCGCCAAAACATTCTTCCTGATGTCCAACCGGCATCTCCTCTCTTGCAGTTTGTACCCGTTGGACCTGGTTCTACTGTCCAAAGCAGATGAGAACAGATTTGTCTCTTCTTCCCTTCAGGTATTTGAAGAGTGCCATCATATCCCCCCCCCCTCAGCAGTCTCTTCTCCAAGCTAAACATACCAAGTTCCCTCAACTTTCCTCATAGGACTTTCCTCTTACCCCAGCTTGAGCCCAGCCTGCCCTATGAAGCTACTTGGATCTGTGCCAGCCACTTCACTGGTGCAAATCCAAGCAGCTCATGTAGGGTCGCTGCTCCATGGCAGCAGTCTTCATCTGATTTGGGCATCTGGGCGGTTGTGTCTACGGTGACGTCCTGGTGCAAAGCCGGCTGGGACATTGTGCCAGAGCATCACTATTCACCAATCAGGAAAACTGCTGCCATGGAGTAGGGAATGGTATGTGCGGTTTGGGGCGGGGAGGGTTTTTTGTGTTGCATAGCAGTCTCCACTTTGGAGTTGTTGTTGTTCAGTCGCTAAGTTGTGTCCGACTGTTCGCGACCCCATGGACCACAGCACGCCAGGCCTCCCTGTCCTCCACTAGCTTCCAGAGTTCGCCCTATTTCATGTTTATTGCTGCGGTGACACTATCTAATCATCTCATCCTCTGCCGCCCCCTTCTCCTTTTGCCTTCCATCTTTCCCAGCATGAGGGTCTTTTCTAAAGAGTCCTCTCTTCTCATGAGGTGGCCAAAGTCTTTGAGCTTCAGCTTCAGGATTTGTCCTTCCAGGGAGCAATCAGGCTTGACTTCCTGGAGGACTGACCGATTGGATCTCCTTGCAGTCCAGGGGACTCTCAAGAGTCTTCTCCAACACCATCATTCAAAAGCATCTATTCTTCGGCACTCTGCCTTCCTTATCGTCCAGCTCACACAGCCATACATTGCTACTGGGAAAACCATAGCTTTGACTAGGCGAACGTTTGGTGGCAGGGTGATGTCTCGGCTTTTTATTAAGTTGTCTAGGTTCGCCATAGCTTTCCTCCCAAGAAGTAAACGTCTTTTAATTTCATGGCTGCAGCCACCATCTGCGGTGATCTTGGAGCCCAGGAAACTTTGAAACTTCAATGGTCTCCCACTTGGGAGACCATTGATCTAAAGGATAAAGGGGATGGGAATATTTAAAAAAATCAATGCACAATGACAGCTTGGGAATGCCAGCTAAGCAGAACAGGGGGGCGGGCAGGGAGGGTTCTCGGATGCATGCAGACACAGCCAATCGATATGACACGTCTCTCCCCCACCCCAGGGCAGAGCAGAGCAAGGACCGCCCCAGTTTCGACTCCGTCTACCCTCTGCAGATCCTTTTGTCTCCAGCCTGGGATGGTGACACATCAGGCCTCTGCCTTCGTTTTGCATTCCTGAGGCTGTTGGGCAGAGCTGGCAGCCTTCAGCGTTATTTAAATGCCTGAGGTTTGGGCTTCTTTCCCTCGCTTAGTTATTGATGGCATTCTGAGTTTATTTTGTAATGGAAGGTTGGACAGACGCCCACATCACTGGCTGGAGACTAGGTGGCAACTTGCTTGGGGTCACCTTCAACACATCCATGTCATTAAGGAAAGAAGGGTGCCATCTACTAGCAAGATGTCCCTTATTATAATGAGCAGATTTCAGTGATGTCATGCAGGGGGAACGCGGGGGAACTCAGTTCCACTAGTTAAAATTAGGGCTGACTCCGCCCACTTCATTCTCCCTCCTCCCCCCTCCCAATTCCTCTGCAAAGAGCTTTTCTTCTTGGTTGGCTGACACTCAGAGGGTTAAAGGGAGTGACTCCGGATTCCTAGGGGGGCGAAGGCAGTGATGTCATTCAGGGGGAACGGACCAGAACAGGCATTCCGGATCCTAACGGGCTCCGTGGCTGGTTCCGTGTTCCCGACAAGTGCCAATCAAAAGTGAGTTCCTGTTCCTAAATCATTTGAATGACACCACTGGCAGATTTTTGTATTGGGGAGCAGCTTCTAGAATGCAGAGGTCCTTGGGGTGCAGGGCAAGGCAGACACACACACAACCTCCCATAGCATCACCCCATCAGAGACTACTGCGTCACAAAGTGTCAGGGTGAAAGGCAAGTGCATTAAATGCTAAAAAAAGAAAGCGCTCATTCTCTCTTGCCTTCTCCCAAACCATGCACGTCTTTTGCAAGATGGGAAGGGAGACTGGAGTGGGCTTGTACGCACACACCTGCCTCCCTTCCAGACACAGGGAACCTTCAACAGGGAAAACAATTCAGACAGAAGAAGCCACCAGGCAGACAATGCGACAGAGAAGTAAGATTATAGCTTTTTTCCAAGCTGTAAACAGCCGCCTCCATCCATCAGACAGCAGCAAATCTCTGGGTTTTTGGATCATAAAGCTATCTGTCAAAAAAAGAAAAGAGGAAAAGCGCTCCTGAATCGTCTCCAGCTGCTGCCTAAAAATAGAAGGCGATGTGAGCATCACGTGCAGAGCTGAAGCCAGCCCTGGCAGCCACACCTGGAGGAGAAGTCCCTGTTCCTGGCTCAGGTTCCTGGTCGTGCACTGCTAAGGCAGCACTGCTAGGGAAGCAAGAGGACTCTCCTGCCCCAGACATTACCTTGGACGAGAAGGCGGGTGGTGTGCACAGCCTCCCCTTGGATGCTGTATGCCCGGCAGGTATAAGCACCTCTGTCGTTCCGGCTGATGGACCGAACAGTGAGACTCCCATCACTAACCTGCGGGAAGGCAACAAAGGTTAGCACAAAAATCACAGCAGCCAGCCCCACCCACTCACCCACACCCACACCCACACACCCCTCAACCTCCAGATTTCCTACCTAGGCACATCCCATTCCAGGCAGCACAATTGCGAGAGCAATCCTCACCTGGAGTTCGGCAGGCACAGTGAGGCCAGCAAAGTTTGGCTGGCACCAGGGCCACTGCAAAGCGCGTTGGGACCACTTTCGGAGTCAGGGAGGATGGCGCATGCCTGTGTGCTAGCCTCTCTGACTCTGCATGTTATAAGAAACGTGAGAGCTTTGGGGGAGGAATTTGCCCCCAAGAATGATGCCATTGGATGAGACAGAATTACTCTGATGGGGCCACCGGCGGGGGACGGGATGGCTGTCTGGTACCACGGCTACCAACAGTTTTCCCTCCCTAACACCCCAAAATTGCTATAGTGCCCCTCTATTTTTGCCACCTACAAATGGGGCAGCAAAATCGGGGAGGGGACATATCTCATCAGAATAAGAGGAAGGCATGAAAGCAACCTATCTGGCTGTCAGACGTAGGGCCTTCTCAGTGGTGCATTTCCTCTTTGCTCAGCCTATCTGAAAAGAGTAGCAGGAGGGGCAGAGAAAAGAGGTTTTCTGGTGGGCTAGTCAGAGAGCGGCAAGGAGCTGCCATGCAGGCAATGCCCTTCCCAACCTCAGACCCACTGCGGCTCCCCCCAGCCAATAACAACGTTCACCCTTCCATTCCCGTTTGTAACAAACGACTCCTAATTACTCTCATTAGCACCAATGCCAATTCCCAACGCCTGATTTACCAATTACAACTCGTATGGAATTCCACATCTAGCCAAGGACAGAGGCTTTTTTTTTTTAGATGGGGGGGGGGAAGCAGAGAGCAAGAGCTTTCAGGATGGAACAGCCAAGCATGGGGGCCCCTCCCTCTGTGGGGTCTGGCCGAAAGCAGACGGGAACACTGCAGCCCTTGGGGGCAAACGTGGCCAGCTGGAACTTCTGGTGCAAGACACCAAGTTCATTTGTGAGCCACAGATATAAATGCGGAGCTTGGTTTTTAATCGGCACTGTTGCTCACAAAAGGGCATCTGGCGCCAAAGGCACGGTTGCAAACTGATCGGTGAATCGTTCTCGGTTGGGGCAGTGCATGAAGACACCGTCTCCCAAGGGTAAGACTATGCTCTCCACCAGAGGCGGATCTACAGGGAGGGCAAAGCTCTAAGTGTTGCAAGGAGCCTTACCCTGTCATGTAAATCCCTCCTCTCCCTTGCTGCTGTAGCCAGTCAGCAACGCCAAGATGTTGCTGTTCCCTGTGAGGATTGGCTAGAACGGTGCAGGGGAGGAGTGATTTCCACTGCAAGGTGAGGCTTCTTGCAAAACTTAGAGCTTTGCCCTCCCTTAGATCTGCCTCTGCTCTCCAGTAAGGGGCGGGCAGAGATCAGGGCCAACTGATAGACCTCTGGGTGACTTCAAGTAGATCTGCAAGCATTTCTGGCTTCCAATTTAACGGTAGCAGTAAGAATATGGCATTTCCCCCCCCCATCCCAACTCCTGTTCCCTATCGCTAGCAGTAGCGTCGGCCAAGCTGAACCGGGAAGCTGACCTCAGGAATGGGTCTTCCCGACTCTGGCCATGCAAAGCCCTTGAACAAGCGGTGCCGGACTTGGACCCTAAGGCCTCCTGAACTCAAGCCCTGAGCCCTACTGCGGAGTCACGCTCTTACCTGGTATTTGTTGTTGGCACCTAATAGGTCCCCTTCTTTCAGCCAAGTGACAGTGGGTTTAGGGTTCCCAAAAGCCATGCAAGTCAGGGTGAGGCTGCTGCCTTCTTTTGCCTCTACGTATTGGGGGGGAGTTTCTGTGAAGGTGGGGGGAGCTGCAAAGGCGATCAAAAAAGAGACGGAGATGAGCAGGAAGGGGCATCATCATCATCATCATCGCACAAAAAACGAAGTCGTCGGAACATGCGTGAGGCTGAACAGAGCTGCAAGGCATATGCTATAGAGGTGGGGCAGTCGGACTTTGCCTCACTGATCCTGCAGACCCCAACAGATGTGCACAGGCCACATTGACTCCAAGAGTGTTGCAAATGCACTTTTACAGTGCATTTGCAACACTCCTGAGCCTAACTCCAGGTTAGGATTTTGACCCAAGTTCTTCTTTTCATTAAAGAAAGGCAACTCTTATAAAGGCAACTTCTTTGATCCTCTGACTATGGATCCAAATAAATCATCTTGTGAATTAAAAAAAATACAAGTTTCCCTAATCTGCCCCCACCACCGGAGTCTCCTCACCAGCACCACCATTATATGTTCAACTGGTTTATGCCAAAGCACACAAAAGCCCCGCTGTGCATATACTAATTTGCCTTTTGACTAAACAGCCTCTCGCAAAATTATACGACAGAACTCATCGTAAGTCGCTGTTAAGTCCAATTTTCTAAGGAAGACATTTTAGCAGTTTCAATCCGATTTCAAAAGGGCTGATTTTCGGGGTCCCTGCCCTCACAACACATGCTTAATTTTCTCTTTTGAGAAAAATAAACTGCGCTAATGTGCCGGGGAGAAGAATCAGACAATATCCCACTGCTGGGTCTGGAGGATTATGATTGCGATCAGGTTACTACGAGACAAGAGCACTCAGCCCCTCATGCAAAAGAACACAGACCTCCCTGGGATCGGCGATATCCAGCTACAGCAGGGAGGCTGTGAAGATTTAGGACTTGGGGACTACGGTGGCACCAAATTCAGGGCCGACTTGAGACCTGCTGGCACCTGAAGTGCCACCAAAGGCTACCACTACACAGTGATGTCATGCAGGAGGAACACGGGGGAACTCAGTTCCACTAGTTAAAATTAGGGCTGACTCCGCCCACTTCACTCTCCCTTCTCCCCCCCTCCCAATTCCTCTGCAAAGAGCTTTTCTTCTTGGTTGGCCAGCACTCAGAGGGTTAGAGGGAGCGTCTCCGGATTCCTAGGGGGGCGAAGGCAGTGATGTCATTCAGGGGGAACGGACCAGAACGGGCGTTCCGGATCCTAACGGGCTCCGTGGCTGGTTCCCGACAAGTGCCAATCAAAAGTGAGTTCCTGTTCCTAAATCATTTGAATGACACCACTGCCACTACACCTTAACCTGGCAGTGCTTCATCACCCCCAACTCTCCCTATATTCAAAAAGAGTGAAATGACGGAATGAGAGAATGGAGACGTGTCCAGGAGAGAAGAACTGTGGAGAGCATCAACTAGGAGACAAGCCCTCCTCTCTCTCCTCCTCCCAGTGGTGTAACTAGAGGCCCCGGCACTTGATGTGGCACATGACAACATCACATGGCAATTTCGTGACCTCACGCCCAGGTTCTCCTGGAAGAGGAGACGGGGTTGGCTAGCAATGTGGCAAGTCAGATTTGCATGTGGCCAGCATGTGGCTCTTCCTTTGGAGGCACAATAAGAATCAGATAGATATCCACCACCACCACTGCAGATATTCAAAGGTATGGGGTGTTTTCATCTTTTATGTTAATAGCCACTAGGCATTTGTATTGCCACTGCGAATTCTGGGCATGGTCTGCTTACAAGATATATTAAAGCAACGTTTTGCAACTAGGGGTACTCCTACCACTGGGGGTACTTGAGATGTCTGCTGGTTCACGCAGGACCCTCTGATTCCCACTGCCTGGCAGCGAGACCAGCAATGCAGTAGTAATACTACAAGCAGCAGGACTCAGCGGGCAGAGCTCCAGTATGTGCTTTCTGCACACTCAAAAAAGCCCCCCTCTCCATCCTGAGCTGCTTACAGGTGTTTGCTTCTGGCCTCTCAATCTGGAAGCAACTGGTGATGACATCATCACCAGTGATGTCATGCAGGGGGAACGTGGGGGAACTCAGTTCCACTAGTTAAAATTAGGGCTGACTCCACCCACTTCACTTTCCCTCCTCCCCCCTCCCAATTCCTCTGCAAAGAGCTTTTCTTCTTGGTTGGCCGGCACTCAGAGGGTTAAAGGGAGTGACTCGGGATTCCTAGCGGGGGGGGGGCAAATCACCAGTTACTTCCAGTGGTATGCCACTGGATCATGAAATGTGGATCATGAAATGTGGAACTATGGGGGACAAAAGCAGAGACAGGCTGTTTTAAAGCTTAACATGTGAAAAATGCACCCTAAGACGTTTGTTTTCTAATTGGAGTGCAAAAAAGAAAGGGGGGGGAAGAGCAATTCATCTGGGCTTTGGGCAGCAATTAGAAATCTCGTTAGTTCTTAAATATGACACTTAAAGAATTCCAGCCTCCCCAGCCTCCCCCTTGGGGCAAGTGAACCAGACACGTTCGTTCATTTCTCGCGATTCATTAAGTTTCCACAATGCAGCCAAGACTGGTGGGGTTCACTTTCAGCGGCCCACAATGCCGCAGTGTTGAGCTGCCTGCTCCACTGCTTGGGAAGTGTTAAAAGGAAACAAAAACTCTGCTCGGACCGAAAGTGGATTGAGCGTTTCCAGTCTCTTAACACACACGCGCGTGCGCACGCACACACAGCAAAACTGCAGAGCAAAATCTCAAGGTCACAGCGCACGCATGAGGAGGTTTGCTCTCATACCAATTCTGAAACGCTGTTCACAGCGGCAACCGGCGACAACAGAAATATCTACCGACTAGCATGGTTTAACAAGCTGCTCCCAACTTTTTTTTTCTCCAGGCCATGTTTATAAAGATGAATAAAAGAAGCTGCCTCATATCAAGTCAGGCAAACGGATCCTCTCGCTCAGTTCTGAATCCCCAGGGTTCCTGGGCTTTCCATGCTATCAGAGACCCTTTTGTGGAAAATGCAAAGGATTGAAGCCACTTCCTCTACCACTCGGCTAAAGCTCTTTCCATTAAAACAGGGACCCACACACTAGTGCCCATTATCAGTAGGATTACCATATACAAACTGGGACAGAGTGCCTATACCTTTACTCATTGTATAGAAGAGGGCATCTGGGCAGGTGTGGCTTTTTTAACCCTTCCATGTTGAGTTGCACCTGCCCAAATTCCATCTTCTACATAATAGTTAAAGTTACAGGCACCCTGTCCCCATTTGTATCTGGTAAGGGACCCGTCGGCCTCAAATATTGCCATTGGAAGCTTCCAGGTTTTGGACGCCACAATAATTTAGCAATAATTGAGGCATCCCCCCTGGGGCAGCTAAACAGCGGAAGACATTCCCTGATGATAGAGATCACATACGGTTCAAGCTTGGGAGCTGGTGCCAAGCTGTGGTGAAGAGACTGAGCTACAGATCAGGCCTTCCCTGGTTGGAATCCTGACTCCTGCCATGAATTAACGACGTGGCTGGCAAGCCACGTCCTCAACCCTCAGTCTTCCCCACCTGCGGGTATGGGGACAATAGGTCTTTGTTACAGAGCTGTTGCAAGGACTACGCAGAGATAATATAGGTCTTGCCTCTTTAGTCACAGATTTGTTACCTGCAGGTTCCGAACCTGCGGTGCAAGGAGCACATTCCTGTTACCCCCCCCCCCCCAGGAGGCTTTGTGAGATGTGGGGAGACTATGCGCAGGGGCCCAACTTCAAAGCAAAGCAAAGCTTCTCATTTTTCTCAGATTTATAGTTATTTTAAAATTTCTCATTCTAGACCATTATATTTTTATTCGCTTACTTATGTTAAGCTAAGAAAGGCTTTCACAGAATTACGTCTCCAAACTATGCCAACTGCGTATCTCGAAGGTAGATTCCAGGTCACACCTAAACACCTTAGATATTGTATTTGTGGATCTGGGGAGATTGAGGAGGTGGTGCATTATATTCTTTTTTGCCACCTCTATCATTCTCCCAGGCAGAGATTTTTAGGTCACATTCTGACCTCCACTCAACTGGAAAATCCTCTTCTGATTGTATGTTATCTTCTTTCTGATATTGATCCTCATGTTACCTATATGACTTCTTTGTATGCTAGGGCTGCTAAGGTTATTGGCTACAATTTTGTAAATTCTGGCACTGCAGTCCTTGAATTTTAAACCTAGCGGGGGGACTGGTTTTATAAGGCCTATGGTTTGATGTTTTTGATGTTTTAGTAATTATTCCGCTGTGTAAAAGTTATTGTTTTTCTATTTACCTTTTAATTGTTTTGTAATTGTCATGGCTCTTAGCCAAACAAATAAACTTGACTTAAAAGCCTTGTCCCTTGGCTTCACCCAGCTAGTGAGCCCAAGCTTTGCTCCTGCTCCCGGACTGGTGCAGCTGCCATGCGGAGCAGTATCTGGCTCAGTGAGCATGCCTAATACTGCAAGAGATGCACATTAAAAGGATGCCCGGTTGAGTGCAAGACTCTTATTAAAAGTTAACGAGGCCAAGTTGCTCATTCTCCTGAAGGTCTCCTCCCCCCGTCTCCCAGGCAGCGTCTTAACTTAGACACACGGAGAGCCATTTAACAAGGCTGCCGGCGTTTCTCTCCCCCCCCCCGCATGCTTTCCAGAGATGCTTTGGCCCTTTTTCAGCTTCCCTGACACCCACCCAGCCACCTCCGCCAAAACGTCCACGCAGCTCGTTAACTAGTCATGCCTGGCAAGCAGCATCTCTGCTCAGTAGAGTTCATGGATGATGGGAGGAAAAAAGGGGTCTGGCCTGATGGGCAGCGAAGAGCAAGCAATGTACCCCAGTATGGCTCTAAGGGGCTATTTTGAAAAGTATTTAAGGTGGTGGTTTCCAAATTAAGAGCCATGGGTCTCTATTGAGCCACGAAAACCAGCCAGGAAACTTGGGGGGGGATGTTAAGCTGGTTCTAACCCTTCCAAGCCTGCCTCACTACCCTGATTCTGCAGACCCTCCTTCCCTTCATTGACTGCTATTATCAATCTCATTGGCTTGAAAACATTTGCTTGGACCACGGACTTGCACATGACAGCAGGGCACGCTGGTTTGCCTGCTGGGATGATCTCACAGGAAAACGCTGAGAAAATTAACGGGATGAATGAAATGCAAGACAACAAAATTCCTACATGGTGTGGAAGGACCGTCCCTACAGTCTGAATGATGGTGTTCGTGACTACATCCCTGGTCACTTGAGCCACAGAGGATTTAGTAACTGCGTTACGGGAAAATTACAGCTTCCTATGATTTACTCCATAAATGTCAATTTGATTCAGCGTTTAGGTAGCCATGCAGTGTTACTGAACAGACATTTTATTCAACCCGAGGGGTGAGGAGGTGGGGCATGTTTCAACACTGAGCACAAACGCTTGTTCTATGTACACAATCCACCCTTGCTGTTTCTCTCGTCTACCGTCTTCTAGAGAAGCCTCAGCAGTTTGGCTTCCTCCAAACGTCACTCTGGTTCCAGTACCGTCTCAACCCATTCCTCTATTATCCACTCACCAGCCACCGCGAAAAGCTGGAATTATAGAATATTCCCAGGTCCTTTGGAGACCAGGTTGCTACAAGTGGCATCTTAGAACAGAAATGGGGTCTTGAGCTATGTTCTCAGCAGACAGTCCCTTGGCATGTAACCCCAGGGAAGGTGGGGACTGAAACCACAGAAGCCCCACGCAACCGAGACACTGCACTTGTAAACTGTGCAGGTAAAATGGGGAGGAGTGCAGTCTGGTTAGTTTATGAGTACACATTCTAAAAAGGCCAGGCGAAGGCTCAGGAAGGTCAGGAGGTTTAGTCGAGAGGGTTAAAGCCTCCGTTTGCCTGAAGATAAGATCCGAAGGTCACCAGTTCGAGAACACCGGAAGCTTCCATGAGCGGCAGACCTTGAGAATTGCGACTGATAAGAGCTGAGCTGTCTCCAGCTGCCTGTGAGAGAGGAGTTGTGCTGGGCCAGCTGTGTCTTTGGTGGGAGCAGAGAAGCCGTCTATCAGCCACCAGGAAGGCAAGCGTGTGGCCAGAAAGAAGGACTAAGCCACGAAAGTTCCATCTGTATGTTGTTGTAGTTCTTGAAAGATGGATCTTCTTAGTAATTTGTAAAAAAACCCTTGCGGGTTTAGAGAAATAAAGCCTGCCTATGTAAACCGCCTTGAATTAAAGCCAGAGGAGCAATGACCAAAGAAAGGGGGAATATTACTGTTAGTCTTAGTCTTACACTGTGGAACTGATCCAGGTCGTCCCAGTTGGGTCCTTTTTCAGGAAACCAACAGTGGCAGATGCTCCGGCAAGAAGGCAGCATCTCACAGCACACCTGGTGAAACAGTATATCTGGGAGCAGATTAAGAACCTGAAGGGGAGGGGAGGTTGGCAGTGCCAAGCCGTTCTGGACAAGGGGCCTGCTGCACTTACCGTTGACCGTGAGATGCACCCAGCTGCCATTGTGGAAAGTGTCGTACTGCTGGTCCAACATGAGCACCTTGCACTCGTACCAGCCCTGGTCCTCGGAGCGGATTTGCTCAATGTGCAGAGATGCCTTGTCGTGAAGGTTGGCACGGCCTGGAGGAGAGAGGCAAGGCCAGGTCAGCGAATGGTCATAGGAAACGGTCACTCGTCCAGCAGCACTGGACCCCACAATCAGGGCGATGCAGGAGATCCAGAGGGACAGTTGTCTCAAGACTCTTGCGGTATGGGACAGCCAACAAGGCACTGATGGCCAAAGTGATGCTAAAACGATGACAATGACACGAGGCAGATGCTGTTGTCTCCTTCCACAGGAATCTACCACTCAGCGTCACACAAGACAACCAAACCGACGGCTCAAGAAACACACACACACACCCCATCAGCCCAACCCAGTGTGTTACTAGTCATAATAAATGCAGAGTAGTTCTACTGTCTTGTGCGCTGTTCAAAGTGCTTCACCTACACCATCTCCCTAAGCCCTTACAACAGCTCGGTAAGGCAGGACAGTGCGGGTCCCTTTGTCCAGAAATGCCCTGTTGGCTGCTCCAGGCCGAAATAAACCCGACATGTATAGAAATTCTGCCGGATCAGAGCGTTCCATTCCGTTTCCACGTCCACATTTGGGATTCCATGACCTCATTTTGCTGCCTGGGCAGAAAGGCGGAAAAAATACACATTTGCCCTGGTCACATCAGATTTGACCCTAGGAGTTGTGCTGGGCCAGCTGTGTCTTTGGTGGGAGCAGAGAAGCCGTCTATCAGCCACCAGGAAGGCAAGCGTGTGGCCAGGGATCAGGGAAATTCTCAGAGCCTTAACACAGCATCAAAGCCAGATAGAGGAAAAAGGGAAGGAAGGAAGGAGGGAGGGAGAGGGAGAGGGAGGGAGAGAGCGCATTGCATGTTAAGGGAACAAGAGGCTGTGAAAGGCACTAGTTTAGATGGCTTTGAAAAAGGATTAGATGAAACCATGACTGGTAACTGATCATGATGGCATCAGGGAACCTCCACGTTCATAGTCAGGGTGTCTCCAAATACCAGCTCTTGGGTGGGAGGAGCAAGGGAGAGCTATTGCATCTTTGTCCTTCTTGCAGGCTTCTGAAGGGCATCTGGTTGGTCACTGCAGGGAACAGGATCCTGGGCAAGAGAGAACTTTGGTCTGCTCCCACAGGGTCTGCCAACGTCTCATCCTGCACCCAGGCTCTGCTTAATGCTCCGGGGGTCAGAAAGCAAGCAAGCAAGCACACCCACCCCCAACAGAGAGGCAGCCTAGCTGAAGCCTGCATCCGCACACCATGGGCTGCGTCCGTTCTCCAGAGCTGCCACTCAAATGCAGGGAGATTCTGCAGTGCTTCAAGGGCTGACCTACTAGGCTAATTAATATTCCTGAACGGGAGTCAGGGACGCTCCTGACAGCTTGTGGCTGCAGTGACTGTTCATCCAAGCACATGGATGTGCAGATGCCTGCGGCGGAGCCTGGAGACGGCTAACGAACTTGGGTGGGGCGGGGGGGGGAGATGTTAAGCTGGTTCTAAACCTCCTTTCATTCTATCTCTTCCTTCACACTAACCATCCCACTATGAGTCTCTCTCTCTCCCCCCCTCCTCTCATTTATAAAATCTCTCAGCTCCTGAGAGATTTTATAAATGAAATCAATTTCACCTCCTGCAGAACTGAAGCTTTTGCAGAGGAAAATCTTCCTTTACCCAGGGTGCAATTAATCTGTGGAACTCCTTGCCACAGGACGTGGTGATGGTGCCTGGCCTAGATGCCTTTAAAAAGGGACCGGACAGATTTCTGGAAGAAAAGTCCACTACAGCTTGCAAGCCGTGATGGGTATGTGCAACCCCCTGCTT
This sequence comes from Lerista edwardsae, assembly GCA_029204185.1. Classification (NCBI taxonomy): domain Eukaryota; kingdom Metazoa; phylum Chordata; class Lepidosauria; order Squamata; family Scincidae; genus Lerista; species Lerista edwardsae. The sequence continues at coordinate 11,698 of JAJKFI010035706.1, read as the reverse complement.
TTAGAAGTAGGCTATCTCTGAATGCCAGGCACAAGGGAGGTATCTGGTATAAGGGAGAATGCAGGTATCTGGCATTGGTTTTGTGAATGCTCCCATATATGCCAGAGTCTTCGGTCCACAGTCTGGCTTCAGTCTATTTCTCAGGAAGGGGTGACCAGTAACAGAGTGGAATTCAGAAATGGGGGCGTTCAGAAGGCAAACCCACACCATATGGAAAGGAGACATTGCTGAGATCTCCAACCAGGACACTCCCCTGTCCAGAGGCAGATCTAAGGGAGGGCAGAGCTAAGCTCTAAGTCTTGCAAGAAGCCTTATCTTGCAGTGGAAATCACTCCTCTCCTGCACCGTTTTAGCCAATCCTCACAGGGAAAAGCAACATCTTGGCGTTGCTTGCTGGCTACAGCAGCAAGGGAGAGGAGGGATTTACATGACAGGGTGAGGCTTCTTGCAACACTTAGAGTTTTGCCCTCCCTGTAGATCCGCCTCTGCCCCTGTCACACCTCGACTGACCTCAGGAACGCAGTGCGCCTGCTGCTCGACCTGCATCCCCTAGCGATGCTACTCCAGCACGTCGGCCAAAAAAACCCACTCTCTTCAGAAAGATTCGGATTCTTAGTTCTGGTTTCCCTCGTGACTTATGACAAAAGTTGCCAACTCTATAAAAGCTCTCAGTGATTCAGCGACTATCCAAGAGAGCAGAGGAGGCTCTTGCCGTTGGCGGCCTTCAGAGCCGTTCCGAGACAGACCCGCTGTGGGCCGTGCATGAGCGTGGCGCAAGGTCAGAGCAGTGGGGTCCTCTTCAGCGATGTCATGCAGGGGGAACACAGGAGAACTCAGTTCCACTAGTTAAAATTAGGGCTGACTCCACCCACTTCACTCTCCCTCCTCCCCCCTCCCAATTCCTTTGCAAAGAGCTTTTCTTCTTGGTTGGCTGGCACTCAGAGGGTTAAAGGGAGCGACTCCGGATTCCTAGGGCAGCGAAGGCAGTGATGTCATTCAGGGGGAACGGACCAGAACGGGCATTCCGGATCCTAACGGGCTCCGTGGCTGGTTCCGGGTTCCCAACAAGTGCCAATCAAAAGTGAGTTCCTGTTCCTATATCATTTGAATGACACCACTGGTCCTCTTCCCCTCTGCCATGTCAGCTCCAATTTCCATCTTCCCCAGATTCCCTCCCCAGGAACACGTCTGTCCGGAGAGGCTTAGCGCAGAAGCCCGAAGGAGCAACAGCCACAGCAACATGCAAGGATGCCGTGGAAGGTTTCTCCAGGCACAGGCCCTCAAAGCAGCGCATGGAGCTCAGCACTCCCAGCAAAGGCAACAAGCCCAGCAGCAGGGGCAACCAACCAACCACCCCTCCCTTTTCCCTGCTCCTACTACTCTCATGGTCCAGACAGCCCAGCTGGGTTCTCCCAGCGGCTGCGGCTGCTTAATTAAAACCAACCAGGCAGAAAGGATAAAATAAAGAGGAAAGAGACATGGAGAGCAAGGAGCTTCCTGAAGGGTGCTAGGGTGTGTTGGGGGGGGGAGAATAAGAGAGCTTTCTCCTGGCCTGTGTCTTACCCAGCCAGCTCAATTTGGAGTTGGGATAGAGTCAGGTGATGCGAGTCCTTTGACAGCATCTAGACTGTCTTAAAAACAACAACCCGGAGAGAATTAAGGGAAGAAAGGTGTTTCATCAAGTATCTAGTGGGGGAGAGGAGGGATTGGCCAGCACCTGTGATACAGGGAACAATGCTATGTCACTGTGCATCATTGTCCCCAGGGGACTTCAGGGAAATTAAAAAGGGCAGCCACTGAAGTGTGACCACCACTGTGGAACTGGCAGCTATAGCGAAACCTCTCATCTCACCCAAAGAACAGATAAAAGGAAATACTTTGTTTTTAACCCAGCAGGTAATAAATCTGTGGAACTCCTTGCCACAGGTGGTGGTGCTGGCATCTGGCCGAGGTGCCTTTAAAGGGGACTGGACAGATTTCTGGAGGAAAAGTTCATCGTGGGCTGTAGGCCATGACGGGTTGTGAAACCTCCTTAAATTAGTAGTAAGGCTACTTCAGAGTGCAAGGGAGTGGCAACAGGATGCAGGCATCTTGTTGTCTCGTGTGCTCCCTGAGGTACCTGGCAGGCCACTGTGAGATACAGGAAGCTGGACTAGATGGGCCTTTGGCCTGATCCAGCAGGGCTCTTATATTTTACTCTGAGATTTTCGTTTCCCGAAGGGCAGGGAGGAACAGGGAAGCACAAGTGAATTCTCAGTGCCCTCGCCAGACTACAATCTCCAAGGTTCTCCAGGGAAGCCAGGACAGCTAAAGTGGCACCATGCAGGTTCAAGCTCCCAGTTCCTTTTGCGGATTCTTCACCCCGGTTCAAAAGACTCACCGGCATATTCTGGGTCCACGTGGGGAGGATAGAACCCAAACTTGATGAAGATGGGGATAGGCACTCCGAACTTGAACCACTCCACCACGTAAGGAGGGGGCTGGCCCGTCAGCGGGTGGATGACGTCACATCCCAAGACGACACTCTCACCAGCTCGAGCCGTCACAAACTCGGGTTCCTCCCTTAAGCCGAGGGCACCTGGAAGGCAGGAGAAGCGGAGGTGAGAACCAGGTCCATCACAAGCCCAGCACAATGGCCCCAGATAAAGGGGTTCTATGGGTAGGAATGCCAGGCAGAAAAATACCAAAGGGCCTCCCCCCTGGTACAACATCCCCCCTTAATGGTAACATCAATGGGTTGGGTCAAAAACTGCAGGCAAGGGGCTATTGCGTTGTATAAAGTCCTGCGCCCCTTGCAATAAAATCTAAATAAATAAAATATTTATTTTCTTCTGCCTCGCTTTCAGTATCCTATCCGGTGGAGAGCAGTGCGCAGTAAAGCTCACTGCTGCAGATTGTGCATCCCTTTGATGGGTCTTCATAGAGGCACTCCTGGACTATGACTTGGGTTTTTTTGGGGGGAGTGGGGGGGGTAATGGACCAAATATGGCTGCTTTGATTTTTACCCATCACACACAGGCTGAGACCGCCGCAGAGTCAGCCTCTCACCTCCCTCTGCCTCTCAGCACGGCTCCAAGGTGACCTTCCCGCAGGGGCTCCCCTCCCCCACCACTCAGATCTCCCACTCCAGAGAAGGGAGAATAGGAGGAGCAAAATCAGCCAGAACCATACGTGTGGGGGTTGGGGGTTGGGGTTGGATGTTGTAATTTTTTTTCTTTAAGGCTCTCTGCATTGCCCAGTAATACCTGCAGGGAAAATCTCTCCTCCTTGTAGCAAGCAAAGCATCCATTCATAAACCAATTTGCCTTTCCAGCCAATCAGCAGCAAAGAGCTCCAAAAATCCCTGGAACGGGGGCCTTTGACAGGCAAACCGCTGACACAGCCCCGGCTGCAGAACAAGCAGTGGCAGCCTTGTTAAAAGAGGAACATGGTAAATTACAGTTGTACACCCAGGGAGAGAGAACCCGATATCCATTACTTAAACACACACACAGACACAGACACAGACACAAACCTTGTGCCTGCAACATGCTGAGGGCCTGCAATCTCACCTGCACCCAACCTGCAAGCTAAAATCAAATGCATACTCCCATCTCATGCACCAAAAATCCTGAAGCTATTTAGGTTTTTTTAATTGATTTCACGTCACGCCATCCATATGCATGGCGCTTTACAGAAGGCGAAAAGACAGAACCTTGCTTGGAAGGGTCGTGCCAACTGAGGCTGTTGGGGTCCTGGGGCAACCCTTGCACTGGGGCTGCCTGCCAGCCCACCCCCCCCAATGGTGCACTGAGCACTGGCACTGGTCCTGAGAGTTCAGGGGCCAGCCTAACCATGTGAGCCCTCTGATGGGTTTGGATTCCTGCCCAGTGCCTGAAATGGTTAACCTCTGACACCACAGAGGGGCCTACAGTCTAGACACACTGACCTCTATGGTCTTCTCTATGGTCGTTGCCTCTTGTGATGTCACTTCTGGGAGACTCTTCCTGGTTCTGCAGCTCTGTTTCCAGGGCAACCACCTGCAGTGACGAATGGCCTATCCTCCCTTCCTTCACCAGCTCTGCCAGTGGAGGAGGAAGGACAGTCAATTCTTTAGTACAGACAGTTGCCCTAAAAAGAGAGCCGCAGATACCCGTTATATGTTGGACCACATGTTGACACAAGGGAGACAGGAGAGAGGCAGGGACAAAACTGATGAAGGATACCTAAGTGCTTCAGGGCACAATCCTAACCTGGAGTTAGGCCGGCACAGTTAGGCCACCAAAGTTTGGCCAGCACAAGGTGTGTTTGAACGACTCTCAGAGCCAGGGAGGATGGTGCACAGTGATGTCATGCAGGGGGAATGCGGGGGAACTCTGTTCCACTAGTTAAAATTAGGACTGACTCCGCCCACTTCACTCTCCCTCCTCCCCCCTCCCAATTCCTCTGCAAAGAGCTTTTCTTCTTGGTTGGCCGGCACTCAGAGGGTTAAAGGCAATGATGTCATTCAGGGGGAACGGACCAGAACAGATCCTAACGGGCTCCGTGGCTGGTTCTGGGTTCCCGACAAGTGCCAATCAAAAGTGAGTTCCTGTTCCTAAATCATTTGAATGACACCACTGATGGCGCACCTCTGTGTGCTGGCCTCTCCAACGCTGAGAGTGGGCCAAACCTACTTGACGGTGTCCCTTGTGCCAGCCAAACTCTGCTGGCCTAACTGTGCCAGCCTAACTCCAGGTTAGGACTGCATCCTCAGTTACACAAGCTTAGTGACAGTACGGAACTGCAATTCACACAGTTTTGTGTGAACTGCACTTAAACCCAAAGGGTGCGAATTTACAAAGCCATCCAAACATCAAAACGTCCAATAGGTGTTAACGAAGGACACCCATTGCCCTCTGCTAATATTACTGGCCCCCAGGCCTGGATCTCTTCCTCACACTCAGGCGCAAGTTTTGCACAAGACGCCCTCGACTCAATTTCCACACAAGCGCACAGTCCCAGAGAAAGAGGGTCCGAACCTTTGGGTCACTGATTTAGATGGCTTCAAAAAGACACATTCATGGGTGACTGTGGCCAGTACTTGATAAATCTATGGTTAACGGGATCTCCTGGTTCAGGAGCAAAGTGTGGGGTTACATCCAGGTTTATATGGATGCAAAGTGCCAAGCGGGGATTCAGGTTGTTTCTAATGAATGAGCATCTCAGTACTGATAAAGACACTCCCCATTATCCCAAAGGTACAATTTTGGGTCTGGCTTCACAGTCATAAAGTGGGGGAGAGAGAGAGAGAGAGAGAGAGAGAGAGAGAGAAAGGGGTGCATGTGCTTTAATGAAAAGAAAAGCTTAGCTTCTCATTTCTGAGTTTAGCATTTGAGCACCACCATCAGCACTCCTGCAGAATCCCAGCGTCCACTTGGCCCCGTTTACCGATTCCAAGATCCATGTCAATTAAGAAACCACCAACATCAAAGTAACCTTGAGCATTAGACTTCACTGGCTGAAGTCTTTACTGGGTCATCCATTAATACTTCATTAATGAAAGCTGGCTTTCACTCCCAAAGAGGCATTGGTTGGTTGGCTGGGGGGGGGGGGCTGAATAAAACTCAGATCCTTCCCTCCAAATACCGCTTGGATTTTGAGTTTAGACTGCAGTGTGCATTTACTTTCTTAAAAAAGGTCAGTTCGCTATTGGTCAGAAGCAGGACAAGCAACAGAGCAAAATATAGGACAATGTCTAGTCTCGCTTCTGCCGTTCTGAGACTTGGGACAGGAGCAAGGGAGAGCTCTCCCATCCCAGGCCAGCCTGCAGAAGGAACAAGGACCCTACGTTCAGCTCAGTTATGTCATTCCTCATCTGCACTGCCAAATGAAGCTTGAATGAGTGTGTGCAGAGAAGGAGGGGAGCTTTATATATCTAAAAGAGGGGGGAGCAGAATCTCTGGCCTGGAAGCCTGGCCCCCGGCTTCCCAAGCTCCAAGCTGCCATTGCTCAAAGGTGAAGGAATGGCACTCTAAGCATGTTCAGAGGCATCCTTCATTAGCCAAGATGGGCAAGGGCATTAGAGGACACTGCTGTGGTTTGGAGAACAAGGTACATGGCCAGACCTGAATTTCAAAGTCCCGTCCGAGTCCCTCCAGAAGCAACCAGGAGGCGGCAAGGAAAGCACCTTCTACCTCCCTGCCAATTCCTGGTTTTCGTTGAGGGAGGGACAACAGAAACCTTTTCCCCTCTTCCGCCATATTCCTGGAGGGGCTCCTTCAACCAGACTTCCTCCCTGCCCATAATCTTAATAAATGGTAGCAGTTTTCACCATTTCAGCAAAGGGATGGATTCAAGAACAACACTGGTAGTGTCGAAAATGCGGGGGGGGGGGGTTTTACACCTGCCCTGTCTCCTCCCTCTCATCCGCCTTTGAAGAAGAGATCGAGCAGGATCCTGCCCGCACGATTCCTATGCTGAATCCAGTTTCTTGCTCAGGGGTGACAAGATGCAGACAGCGCAAGACAGAAGACGCATCCTTTGTCTTATCTGCTTAAGGAAAGAGAAAGAAGTTTTGTCATGTCCTGGGGCTGAACCTCCTTGAGACCCATGGAAAGTCAGCTTTGCCTTGCTGGAGAACACCCCCAGCTGCTGCTACCTCTGTCTCCTCCAGCAAGGAGCATCTTCGGAGAGAGATGGGGGAAAAAGCTTTCCCTCCTCCAGCCCCTGCTCTGCAGGGCTGGCAATGATTGGCCCAGGATGACATCACTGTTTTTTCCACAACAAGAGTCTCGTATGCTTCGCAGGTCTATTTTTGGCACCCAGGAGACAGAGACATTAACCAGCAAGCAGCCCCACTGGGGCCCTGGGTGAGCTTACGGGGAAACTCCCTCTGGGGCAGAGGTGGGCCAGGTGACTTTCAGGGTGGCAGATTGCAGAAGCTGGATTGGCTGGCAGCAAAGCCCTTTCCCACCCCCTCCTTCCCTCCCTGCACCTCTCGCTGTACTTTCCTGCTGGGGAAGATGATGGTCTCTTGTAGGCATGCTTAAAAAGGTAAGGGTTACCCCACGACCGAATGGTCTAGTCGTGACCGACTGTAGGGGGTGGTGCTCATCTCCGTTTCAAAGCCTGTAGAGCCGGTGTTTTGTCCGAGGACAAGCTTCCGTGGTCATGTGGCCGGCATGACTCTACGCCATAGCGTACGGAACACCGTTCCCTTCCCACCGAAGTGGTCCCTATTTATCTACTTGCATTTTTAGGTGCTTTTGAACTGCTAGGTTGGCAGGAGCTGGGGCAAGCGACCGGAGCTCACTCCGTCGCGCAGTCTTGAACTCCCAACTTTCCGGTTGCAAAGCCCAGCAACAGCGGTTTAACCCGCTGCTTGGCATGCTTAGCCAAGGGCTACAGAGAGGGGAAAGGGGGTGCACAGTCTTGGCATGCAGGCTGCGCAGCGTGGAACGGAACCTATGGGGGCTGCGCAGCAGAAGTGGGAGGGTTCACCTGATGGATCACCGCCCTCCAAGATCAAAGAGAGCGCTGGGCGCACTCTCCAGCACAAATCCAGAGACGCGTGACAGCTCTCCACCTGCCTTCCTCCTTAATCACTGCATTCCAAAAGGAGCTTGCAGAAAGCCTCTCTCACACCCTCTACACACACCACCATTCCCACCCGAAACAGCATGCGCACATGCGCACGCACACACTTGGGATCGCACCTCTGGTGCACCTCATTAGCGCTGAATCCCCAATGTGGCCAAGGCTTTCACAGGCTGTCAGCAGATGGGATGACTTCACTTGCCTTCTCGGCCACCCACCCCCTTCCCAAGCAGCCCTTTATGACCGGCAAAAGCTGCAGTCGCAGAGACCTGTCATCTGCCAGGCTGAGGTCGTCTGCGGGGTACATTTCTCTAACCTTCTGAGCTTCCAGAGGCAGCTGCAAATCAGCCCTCAGACGGGCCCTCAAGATGTTATCCATTTCTTGCCAACCAGCTCCACCGCACTCCACACTCTTCCGCGGAGCTTCATCCACTGCATTCTAGTCTCCCATCCAAGGCCAGAACAAAGCTGTTCCTGCTTAGCTTCTTCAGGCAAGGTGGCAGCTCAACCTCCAGACCACACCTTCTGCCCAAAACTGCATCCCTCCAAATCAAATATCTGGTGCCAAGAGGAGACTCTGTCCTTTGAGCTATCCTATGAATATTTCCCATCCAAAACCTCATTTTGGAAGAAGCAGTGCCAAATAAAGTGCCCCCCTAGGAAATTCCATATAGGCCTACACATTATTGAGAATATTTATATACTACTTTTCGGCCCCCCCAAAAACGTTCACAAAACAGTTTGTTCAAGGCTATTTCAAATAAGTTTCTCCTTTCAAGATGGTGAAGGGGCAGGGATTTTTTTTTTCTTTCTACGTCAGTCTCACAACTTCAGGGATATTTTTAAAGCCCTCGCTGCCAAGGTTGTGAAAATCACAGTTTCTCTTGTAAAAGGAAGGAGAAAAAGGAGCGATGCAAGGCTTTTAGCCCCTTTATTTCCACCAAGTTCTCTACAGCTCCACCTCAGTGTCAGATAGCCACTGAAATTCTGCTGAGCATGAGAATATGCGCAGTTTCTGAACAACATGTTCAGAATCCCCACACAAGGGTTGCAAAAAAAAAAAAAACACCTGGTGAAACTGACTAAGGGTGCAATCCTAACCTGGAGTTAGGCCGGCACAGTTAGGCCAGCAAAGTTTGGCCGGCACAAAGGACACCGTAAAGTATGTTTGGACCACTCTCAGAGTCAGGGAGGATGACGCACGTCTGTTGCTGGCCTCTCTGAGGGTGGTCCAAACATACTTGACCATGTCCTATGTCAAGGGGTGTGTGTGCAATGCATGGAGGTAGAATCACTGGAGTCCGCATGACGTCATTTTCTTGAAGCTTGCGGGTCACACAATATGGCTGACTCAGAACTTTCCCGCCAAGGACGAGGAGTGCCGCGAACTCACGAATATAAATCTCCCTGCACGTGTGTAAAAGTGAATCTCAACGTCTTCAAGCATGCCTGCGTGTTCTGCATACGGGTGTGCTAACCGCTGTCGGAAAAATGGGATTACTTTGCACAAGTAATTAAAATCATTGTGATTCATTGGTACTGGAAAATATTATGTTCTAAAGTATGCAACCCTCTTTAAATTACCATATTTTAGGAAAGAAAAACACTTGCACATTTCACAAATGAAAATCCAGAAAATACTTATTTTCCATGTTAACCTTATCCCTGCATCACAAACTGAAGTTCAGTAATATAATTACGCAGAATTAAACCTTGTAATTGCATATTAACTCATAATAAGGTTACCAATGATGTTTCTACACGATCACACGTTTTTATTTTCGTAATTTTTTATTTCAGGAGTAAACTATTCAGTCCTAAACAGTACGCGCAAACCAATCTGAAATGCTTGGAATCAGCATTGTTTTGAGTTCCAAAACATGGCCGCTAAGCCCGCCCCCTGGCTTCACTTCGTTCCTATTAATCCAACAGAGATGCGGACTCCAGTGATTCTACCTCCATGGTGCAATGCGGCTAACAGCTCCTCCTACAAGGACCTGGAAATGATGTCATGTGACATAGTGACATCACTGCCCAGGCGCCGGAACTTCTAGTTACGTCGCTATAACCTCTGCTGAGCTGTAACCACGTATTAGGCTGCAGGGGCGCCCCCCTTCCCAAAGTAAGAACAGAGGTGTGTGGATGACACAAATAGAACCCTGGGTGCATTATTGTGAGGACACTGGAGGGCAGGCAGCATGGAAATGCGACAAGGGGTGGGGTGTACTATTGCCCCTTTCCGTCCTCGTCCCGGATTTCTTGCCAGCTCTTTGCATGCCTGGCTGCCCCCGGGCACCCTGGCCAACCGTTCCACGCAGTGCAGAAGCCTGGAGCCGGTCCAAGCCGTCTCCGATACAAAGCAATTGTAGCACCTCCCTAACATACCGCTGGAGGCCGGCCAGCCAGAGGAGGACTTGATGCGCACCGGCCCAGGCCCCGGCTCTCTTATCTCCCGGTCAGCGCCAGAACACCTGAGAGCTTTCAGCACAGGAGCTCAAGCCTGCAGGGAAGAGAACAAGGCAGGAAGAGGGAGGCAGCGAATCTCTCGGCCAAAATGCAGCCTGAACCAGCCACCTTGCCAAGTCTTAAGAACATAAGAACATAAGAAGAGCCCTGCTGGATCAGGCCAAAGGCCCATCTAGTCCAGCCTCCTGTATCTCACAGCGGCCCACCAGATGCCCCAGGGAGGCACGGGACAACAAGATGCTTGGATCCTGTTGCCACTCCCTTGCACCTGGTACCAGTAGCCCTCCACCTTTGTAAGGAGGTTGCACAATCCATCATTGCCTATAGCCCACGATGGACCTCTCCTCCAGAAATCCATCCAATCCCCTCTTAAAGGCATCAAGACCAGATGCCATCACCACCTCCTGTGGCAAAGAGTTCCACAGATTAACTACCCGCTGAGTAAAAAAGTACTTCCTTTTATCTGTTTTAACTCTCCCAACCCTCAGTTTTAGCGGATGTCCCCTGGTTCTGGTGTTTTGAGAGAGGGAAAAGAACATCCCTTTATCGACTCTATCCCTTCCATGCATAATTTTGTATGTCTCAATCATGTCCCCCCTCAGGCGCCTTTTTTCTAGGCTGAAGAGCCCCAAACACTGCAGTAAGTCTTGTGAGTGCCCAGACTGGCAACTCCCTGGGCATATTGTATTTGGCATTTGTCTAGTGTGCAAAAAAAAAAATACCCATCATCTTGCTGAAGGCAGTACAACAACCCTGCAAGGCAGGTAAGTAAGAACCCCAGGGCGCAATCCTAACCAGCTTTCCAGCACCGGGGTACGGACCATGCAGCTCCGAGGTAAGGGAACCAACAATCCCTGACTTTGAGGAGGCCTCTGTGACTGCCCCACAACTACAGAATGCAGCCCATGCACCACGGGCACAGGTATGTCGGTGCTGGAAAGCTGGTGAGGACTGTGCCCCCATACTGCCAATGAGAGGCTGGCCAAGGTAAAAGCGAGATTTGCAGCTCAGCTTGAGCCACTGCACCATACCACCTACCCCAGAAACCCTATTTGCTGTTTGGCTTGGAGTTCTATGATGAAACAAAGGTAAGGCTATAGAGGCAATACATCAACAACGGACAAGTCAATGACCAAGGGTTGAGTCTGCAAAGACTCTGTCTTAGGAAAATAAAGAAGAAAATAAAGACATGCATTATGGACTCTGCTCTATGGCTGGCAGTATAAAGCCTCCAGACTGCTCAAGCTTGGTGTGCCTATTAAGAGTCTGGTCCGATCATTAGAGCAAGAGCTTGGCTTTGTATACTCCCAGTTCCAGCTTTTCCAACTCAGCTCACCCAGGTGCAGCAGCTAATATCAGGGCTCCTTACTGTGCAGCTAGAGATCTGGGTACAGCCGCCCCTGCTCTGGGAAAGGGAAACTGCTCGTACCAAGCTAGCCAAGGGGGTGGCATAGCCAGTGATGTCATGCAGGGGGAATGCGGGGGAACTCAGTTCCACTAGTTAAAATTAGGGCTGACTCCACCCACTTCACTCTTCCTCCTCCCCCCTCCCCATTCCTCTGCAAAGAGCTTTTCTTCTTGGTTGGCCGGCACTCAGAGGGTTAAAGGGAGCGACTCCGGATTCCTTGGGGGGGGCAAAGGCAGTGATGTCATTCAGGGGGAACGGACCAGAACG
>JAJKFI010035705.1:0-13061 GCA_029204185.1 Lerista edwardsae | reverse complement strand
TCTCTCTCTCTCTCTCTCTCTCTCTCTCTCTCTCTCTCTCTCTCTCTGTGTGTGTGTGTGTGTGTGTGTGCGTGCGTGCGTGCGTGCGTGTGCGTGTGCGTGTGCGTGTGCGTGTGCGCGCACGCGATGTTTATTCCGCTGGTTTTGAAAGATTCTATTATGGTTTCAAAAATTGGTTCCAAACTGAGAGTTCATTGGTAAACCACATAGATTGTCAGGGGGGAGCCTTCCTATTAACAGGTGTGTGTGTGTGTGTGTGTGTTCTAAATATTTTGACACTAAAGGCAGCATTTTAGGATTATTACTTCCTCACCTGAATTTTCAGATACAGTCAGTCTTCATTGTCTGCTATGGTTAGGTTCCTGAAAATCCTCACGGCTAGCAAATTTGCAGATAACAAACCATCGATCCTATGTACGATCCTATGTACGATCCTATGTACGATTTACGTACCATCAGAAGAATCCAGCAGAGATTTTCAGGATGACAGCAGAGTGCAGTAGGGAGGGCCAAAAGATCTCTGGATTGTGCAGAGCCCTACCAGAGGCTGCAGGGATCTTCAGAATGGCACCTGCAACCAGCATGGACCCCTTAAACATGGCTGGTGGATGCTTCTTCTGGCCATTTTCAAGGGGTCAATGCTTGTTGCATGTACCATTCTGAAGGTCTCTGCAGCCTTCGGAAGGACTCTGCATAATGGCTAATGAGGACAGAGGCGCAGATAACGAGGTAAGCAGCAATTCTGCCCCTTGCAGATAAGTGAATTTGCAGATAGTGAGTTCGTATATAAAGAAGACTAACTGTAGCGTCATTTAGCCATAACAGTAAATACCACACCCATTTCACATTTAAAGAAAGTTGCAATGTTTTAAATTATCACAATTCTCTAACTTCTCCAATTCCATTTAGAAAGTCTCAAGAGGCTTATGTGGGATTCCTGGTAGCCTTCCATCCAGGTATTAATGAGGCGAACACCTGTCTAGCTTTAACAATGCCGCATCATCCTCAGTGCTTGCAAACAATTGAGCATTCATTTCACACAATCCACTAACAAGCTAGACACAACTTTTTCTGTGTTGCTTGCACTTCAGTCTGATATGCTAACATACAATTGGCCATTATATGTGCCAGTGGCATGCATTACCTAGTCACACCACTTTAAATCCAATTTAAGTCCAATGTGTATCTTTGTGTAGGATTTATATCCCCATATTGGGACGGGGATTGGATGGAGGAAGGGAAGCGGGGGCGGGACTTGGGCGGGATGTGGGTGGCTGGGAGGTGGCCATACAGCCACGTCCTAAGCTCATCCACGAGGCTGCGAGGCCCCGATTCGGGCCACGTGGTCTCCTCGGATCTGCTGCCTAGTTGGCCTCGCCATTCTGGCACAGCATAGGATTGCGCCCTTAAAGACATTACCTTAGAACATGATGGAGCATCCCAGAGGTCCAGCCACCCAAGGCCATGTAATGCAGTGATATGAAAACATCAGCCCCCTGCATCACACATTAACCCCCACACCTGCGCCTGACACTTTCCCCCTGCTTTTGAAATGAGAAGAAAAGTCCATTGTGGGCTATAGGCAATGATGGGTTGTAACCTCCATATATTAGTAGTAGGCTACTTCAGAGTACTGGGTGCAAGGGACTGGCAACAGGATCCAAGCATCTTGTTGTCTCATGCCTCCCTGGGGCACCTGGTGGGCCGCTGTGAGATACAGGAAGCTGGACTAGATGGGCCTTTGGCCTGATCCAGCAGGGCTCTTCTTATGTTCTATGTTCTTATGAGAGAGAGAGAGAGAGAGAGAGAGAGAGAGAGAGAGAGATGCTTGTGTAATCATATAACATACGTATTGTACAGTATATAGTAAATATGTTGATTTGCAATAGTTGAGATTAAAGTGCTTATTCTTTTTTTAAAAAAAACTATTGGCAGCCAGTAGCCAGTGTTCATGTTAGGAGTGACTTCACTTATATTCACTTAAATTCTTCACATATTTTTAAGGATTCTTAACTTTAACTCAATAAACCTCTGTTTTATAATGGAGCATTTTATTTTTCTAAATGCATGCTATTTCTTATTTGTTTCAGGCCTTACTAGAGACTCAAATTTTGCTACGCACTCAGGTTGCAAATTTTACCTTCAACCTTGGATTTTCAGGAAAGTTTTACCACACAGGTAAGAAGGAATTGAATAACTTCAGGTTAGCCGTGAAGCAGTTAGCCTCTTTGAACGTGAATTGGTCTGAGCATGCTCTGTGGCCAGCAATACAGTACCAAAGTTAAATTTCACAGACATCAGACACGTTTGCAAAAAGGTGTCTCTCCCAAATTTTAGTTCAGAATTTGTTAGGATATTGGAGTCTCCAGGAAATCATACTAGAAAACGTTCGCCAATATACTGTATATTTGTTCTGACAAGAACAAAGGTTCATAATGACCCAAGTATATTTGACGTTAACAGCAAATGGCCTTTGGTCTCATCAGGGTCAAGACACCCTTGGGAAGCGTCCCCTGGCTGTCAAGATGACAGTCAAAGGACCAGTGTCCCCAGAACCCACAGGAGATGACTAATCTTGGGAGTGATATGTTCCAAACAGTAATTGGCCCCTTGCCACATTGGTAGATACACATTTGGGCTGGCAACAGCAAAAGTAGCAGGGGCATTGCTTATGAAAGTACAGCCCAGTGCAGAGGGCAAAATGTTGCCCCAGAAGTGACATCACAACAGGAAGTGACATCACAATTGTATTGTCTCTAAAGGAAGAGAACTGACAGAACCTGCTCATCAAACATTGAAATAGCACCCCACCTGAAAGGAATTCACTATATAATGGGGCTATCCAATTCCATCAAAATATGTAGGATGAGAACTTTGTACATATTTAATATCACAGAATCCAATTCAAAAATTTTGCATGCAGATTTGAGAGCTGGGAACGCCAAGCATCCAAATGGTCCCAGCTTCATTCCAGTTGGCGGAGGCATCCATTTGAAAAGCATATAGGGGCATATAGGGGCAACTGGGGCATCCATTTGAAAACCATATAGAAGAGCAAAGGGTAGATGCAAAAGAGGTGCTCTGATCATTTGTCTAAGCAGATGTCAGTTTGTGGATTATAAAACAACACTGCCAGGTATTTGTGCCCACACAAGGCAAGGCAAGGCTGGTGTCATCTTTGGCTTTCTCATCTGTCAGCTAGAATAAGAGACAAAAACGTGGGGAATAAAAACCTCTCAACAAGAAGAGCATTTCTGTATTATACACACCAAGCAGAGACTTCGCATGGTTACAAATTGGGCTCACTGCAATACCCCTGTCACACCAGTGAGAAGGCATTGTGGAGTGGTTTGTTTTTAAAGTGCACCGCTATGCTCAAGGGAGAAGTGTGGATTAAAAGGAATTTAAATTAAATGGAAAGAGGATTACTTCACCTTTCCAGTTCTAAGTAATTAATTGATTCGGCTCACCCACCCACCCTGTAGGTTGGCATTCCCTGCTTTTCAGCCACACTTATTTCCTGCCTGCCTGCACTCCCCCTTTTGAAGTCTCTTGTATGTTTAAACTTTCCTTGCTTGCTGTCCCTTCCCTCGCTAAATTTCTCTTTCATTAAAAGCTAACTTTAAGCATAGGGAACCAGGTGCTCTTGGAAGGGGTCAGAAGCAACAAAACGCGCCCCACTGCTTCCCATCAGACCCCAGGAGAGGCAGGATGAAGAGGGCAAACTCCCCAGGGCCTGGGCTGCGCTTTCATGACAAACTATTCAGTAAAACACAAATTTATAACAAAATAGCTTTGAATAATCTCAGCCTATCCAGGAATGCGTTTCCACCACAGCTTTAATCCACTTTCAGTGAACTTCTGTTCCCCCAACGCGTTCTAGAGACTGTAGTTTGTTAAAGGTAGCTCCAACAGCTTTCAGATCCCTTAACAAACTATAGTCCCTCCAGAGTGCATTGGGGGAATAGAAATGCACTGAAAGTGGGTTGAAGCTGTAGCGGAAATGCAGCCCAGGTCTTCTCCATAAGCACCAAAGTGTCCTAGTACAATTGAGACATGGGAAAGTGAAACTTCAGACCAGAACTGTTAGGCCCAACCCATGGCCCTGCCTTAAGAATTAATAGAAGCGAACTGAAGCCAGGGGGCGGGCTTAGCGGCCATGTTTTTGAACTCAAAACAATGCTGATTCCAAGCATTTCCGATTGCTTTGTGCGTACTGTTTAGGACTGAATAGTTTACTCCTGAAGTAAAAACTTACCAAAATAAAAATGTGTATTATTCTCGTAGCCCGCTACGCCGCCTGTGCAAGAGCTGAGCCACCGGCTTGGAACCGAGGCACGCAAAAGGCGTGCGAGCGGCGTTTCTCTAATCTCAGCCCCGCTTTACGCATGGGTTGCTGCCGGCTTACACAACCACCGCGGCTCGGATTGCACTATTTTGACAGACTTATTTTTTGAAATCTACACAAGCAAAAATAAAACGGTCATGCCCCATAAAAAAAAATTCTGTACTCACTGAACGGTAGTTTTATTGAACCGATGTAATGTGAATACATGAATCTTTCCGTGGAAACTAAATCCCATTTTTCGTACAGCGATTCGCACACCCGTATGCAGACATGCTTAAAGACATTGAGATTAACTTTTACACGCATGCAGGGAGCTTTTAATTCCTGAATTCGCGGCAATCCTCCTCCTTCGCGGCGATGATCTGAGTCAGCCATATTGTGTGACCCATGGCTTCAAGAAAATGACGTCATGCCTTCTCCAGTGTATAAAAGCTCCTTGGTTAGGCCGCATCCAAGGCCTCGTTCCCAAGTCACACAGCCCCGCTTTAGGTCATATGGCTTCCTCGGTTCTGCACAGTGGCGTCTCTACAGGGAGGGCAGAGCTCTAAGTTTTGCAAGAAGCCTTACCTTGCAGTGTAAATCACTCCTCTCCTGCGCTGTTTTAGCCAATCCTCACAGGGAAAAGCAACATCTTGGCATTGCTTACTGGCTACAGCAGCAAGGGAGAGGAGGGATTTACATGACAGGGTAAGGCTCCTTGCAAAACTTAGAGCTCTGCCCTCCCTGTAGAGACGCCACTGGTTCTACACCCGCGAAATCGCAGGCACAAATTTAAGAAACCCAGAGGGGAGGCTGGAGCCTCCCCTGGTGCAAGGGCACAAACATTCCCTTGCACCGGGGAGGTTCTGGTGCCTCCCAAGCTGCATTGAATGCAGCGCAGGCCCACCGTCCTGCCTGCTCCTGCACAGTTTAGGATTGGGCTGTTAAACACATATGGAGCTCCTTATCACGACGTGAGAACAACCATCCTCTAAAGATCTAAGCATGGAGGATGGATCCATTTCAGGTTCAAAGGAATGATTTTCTGGCAGGCATGAACTCCAGTATATCTCCTGATGTATGTCAGGTACTGCGGACAGTGATGTCATTCAGGGGGAACGGACCAGAACGGGCGTTCTGGATCCTAACGGGCTCCGTGGCTGGTTCCGGGTTCCCAACAAGTGCCAATCAAAAGTGAGTTCCTGTTCCTAAATCATTTGAATGACACCACTGACTGCGGATCTCTTCAAATGTTGATCTCCCCTGAGAAGTGCCACCGTTATCTCAGAAATGCATGGAGGATAAGAAATGCCTTGTAAATGTCACTATTGTGGTGAAATATCCCTTCTATAAGAAAGTCATTGTGCCCACCTCTCCAAGAATATTCAAATAAGCAACATTTTCTACCCATATAAGGGAGGGGAGAAATTTTAAGTGCTGTTCCATGTCCTTAAGGATTTTGCCTGTACGGTAGACAATGCCGGTTTGATTATACCCTTTTGCTACTCCTGTCTCTCCAGTGGGAATTCACTGATAACATTTGTATCGCATACCAACTGTTCAAATGTTCTATTTCCCAGTTGACATGAGCATTATCAATATTGAATTTGTGACTTGTGTCGAGATGGAAATGGTGTTCATGCGCCTACAAATACGCATTCCCCGGTGGTTTATAAGGCTCACTAAATAGCACAAAACTACTTAATGAGCTGAGGCATTCCAGGGCTTTCCATTAAGGCACTGGCGCACTCAGGCCAAAGCAAAAGACTTCCAAAGCAAGCCCTACTTTTTAAGTTTGCTGTGTGGTTTTGTCACTTTGGCTTAGAGGCAACACGTCAAAAGTATTCTCGGTGCAAACGTACACTTTATTGACTCATTATAAATAAACCATGGAGAGGTATTCTTTAATTACCTTCAATGTGGCTTGTTTACCCAAGGAGGCTTTTAATGTAAGATGCTCAACATGTTTTATTAGCGCATTGAAGTTGCTACGCTTATTGACTTGTACCTTAATGTGCAATTCTCTGCTCCGTTCCTAAGCACAAGTTGAATTTGGGATGGCAAAGAGAAAAATTGGGTTGTGAATCTCTCAGTAGATTTATAATTCATTTAGAATTGAGTTGCAACATACTGTATGAGAACTAGAGCTGAACCAGAATAAAACTCCACTGGCTCAAAGTTGTACTTACAGTTTCTCCTGGGGGGGGGGAGAAAAATGTAATTTCTTGCACTGCCTGAACTGCCCCTCCCAAAGTAAATTTTGGCTGATCATGACGATCATACCCATTGTGAATTTGACCTCATAGCCCAATCTTATATCTACTGTACTCTTAGATCATCTGGGGGGGCCCTTCTGACTGTGCCGCCACCAGGAGAAGTAAGAGGAGTGGCGGCCAGGAAGAGGGCCTTCTCGGTGGTGGCCCCCCAACTCTGGAACACCCTTCCCCTTGAATTGAGAACTGCTCCCTCTCTGTTTACATTTCGGCGGGGGTTGAAGACCTTTTTATTCCAAAAAGCTTTTAATTGTTGACAGGTTGGCTGGCTGGTTATTATGATCCACGGGGCTTGTGTCTTATTTTATTTTTTAATTGTTTTTAAATTGTTTGTGTTTTTTAATCTTGATTGTTTATTGTTTAATACTGTTTTTAACTGTTTTTAATGTTAACTGTTATATTTTATTTTTATCCTTTTTAATATTGTAAGCCGCCTTGGACATCTGCCTTGGCAGAGGAAAGGCGGGGTAGAAATTTCTTAAATAAATAAATAAATAAATACTGCGGGGAACCGGCCAATGATATTTCGCCCCTTGCAATGGAGCTGACAGCAATAAAGCTGTCAGTGTCACTTGCAAAAGGTGCTCCAACGGCACATGATTCCGCGCACTGCCAAAAGTGCCAGCCCTGCACCTTCTCACCCTTGTCATCAGAGCTTTCCCCACTTGCTGGAGCAGGTGAGAGGCAGGAGAGATGGGGGAAGGTGGAATGGAGGAGGGAAGGGGCAAAACAGGGCAAGGGTTGGTGACGAAAGGGCAGGGGATGGGTCCATGGAGTCCTGGGAGAGGGACAGGATTGGCTGCACCAGCGCTGCAAATATCCTCACCCTTTTTCCAGGGCCAATCCTGCAGTGGATTTTTAAAAAATGATGAGTTATCCAAAGATGCTGGAAGCGGTGACGAACTATGTATGAGTTGTGGGCTGCATGAAGTATGGAAATGAAAAGTGGAAGAATACCTGATTGCTAATACAACCTGCCCACAAACAAAATTTGTAGGTAATTCAGCACCTCAAAATCAAGCAAAAAAAAAAAAAGTTACATGGGACAATTTTATAATCACTTTAAAGCTTTTTAAAATCATTATTGCCAGGTAATGAGAACTGTTTACAAAGCAAAGGTGATTTGGCGTTACTAGCATTGCTGATGGGGAGAAAGCGATGCATCAGGAGCATTAGATGCATTAGATGGGGCAGAAGATTTTGTCGAGAGGGTTAATGCCTCCGTTTGCCTGAAGATAAGAGCTGAAGATCTGAAGGTCGCCAGTTCGGGACAGCCGGAAGTCTCTGTGAGCGGCAGACCTCGTTAATTGCGGCTGATTAACAGCTGAGCTTCGGCTGCCTTGTGTGAGGGGGAGTTGTGCCAAAGTTCAGCCGCTTCTCTGGTGGGAGCAGGGAAGCCATTTATCAGCCAGCAAGAAGACAAACGGGTGGCCAGAAAGAAGGACTAAATCCAGAAAGATCCATCTGTATGTGTGTAGTTCTTGAAAGATAGAACATTTCTGTATAAATTGTAAAAACCTTCGGGTTTCTGAATAAAGTCTGCCTCTGTAAACCGCCTTGAGTTATAGTCACTAGAGAAATCTGGTGACCTAAGAAAGGCAGTATATAAATCCAAGTATTATTATTATTATTATTATTATTATTATTATTATTATTATTATTATTATTATTATTATTATTATTAAAAGGCATTTATTGCAACAATGAAAGAGAAACATTTGCTCTCAGTGCCCAGAGAGAGTATGCCTTGATAACAGAGGCATGAACATTTATGCCATCATTACTGGTGAAAACAATTAATGCCTTCAGGAAAGACATGCCTTCAATCCGGAACGGCCTAACAGCCGCGGGCGCCGTGGTAGCCAAAAAGCTACTGCTGCATCCAGTGACAGTGAGGCAGCCTCTGGAGTCTCCCTGGGAGAAGGGGCCATTCGTCCCCTTTCCCCAGGGAAAGCCCTTTCCCCCACAATGGAGCACCTTGGCTCACCACCAGCTATTTTACTAGCTATTTTACCACTGCCGGGGATAAGATCTGGAGGTGGAAGCCACCGCCAGGTTCCACCCACTCGTGGCCGGCTCCTCCCCGCCCTTGCCCAGTTCCTCCCCCTTCCCAAATCACTCCCTTCAGGATTGGGACCTTAATTGCTTCCTCCATAATGGATGTCCCTGCTACTCAAGGTCCACTCTTTCGTTAGAAGTAATCCTGGCTGTCCTTCCCACCAATTAAATATTTCAATTTTCAGGATTTTGTCTTGGTAGTCCATCATAGCTCTGAATGGGTACATTCTAGAACACAGGTGAATTATCCCTTATCCAGACTGCTTAGGACAGGAATGGTGTCTGGATTTCAGATTTTTCTGGACTTGGGAATAATTGCATAAATATGATGAGAAATGCTTCCTCTTGCTCTTTTCACTGTTACCCATTTTGGGATGTTCTGGCCTCTTTGACATTTTTCAATCATGCCTGTATAGGCACAGGGCAGAGAACTGAACTTATAGCCTGTACATGAGAATGAGCACAAGACCTTCTTTCTACAGAAAGTTTTTAAAAAGTCTTGGACAAAGATTTCTGGATTTAGGAATAATCTGGATTTTGGATGTCTGGATAAGAGACAACCTACCTGTACTGTTGTTGTTGTTGTTGGTGGTGGTGGTGGTGTGTCTTTTTACAATATTATTTAACTTTACGCAGTTAACTCCAAGCATTAATTTGATGCACCATCACCAGCCTGGAAAAGAAGCCGCACATCTTCTTCGTATCCACACGATTATTATAACATGAAATCCTTCTGTCATTTTGCAGGAACCTTGGAAGAGGACGAAGGGGATGCTCTGTTGCTGCGTTCAGTGGATGAGTTCTGGTGGTTTCCTCACATGTGGAGCCACATGCAGCCTCATCTCTTTCACAATGAGTCATCCCTGGTGGAGCAGATGATTCTCAACAAGGAATTTGCACTAGTGAGTAAGCTTTAGCCCCCAAACTATCTTGAAGGGCAGATCCACACTGAACGTTTTCTAGTCATCATAACTGAGGTAACAATAAGATCAATGATAGTAAGTCTGAATCTGAATAAAAACCAGAAAAAAATGTGAAGAAAACATGGGGTGGACCAAGATGATTGGCCACCAAAGACAGCTGTGACTCTGCTGTTGCTCCCAAGTTTGATGCTCTTCCATCATCAGCATGTGCCACCTCATGTGCAAGCACCATTCCCTGCATGCCAGCTGCAGCACCATCACTTCCTCTTCACTGCCACCATCATGTCCTCCACTGCTTCTTGTGAAGTGCCGGGCCAAGAAAAGCCCTGTTTCCTGAGAGCTCAAGAGGGTAGGGGTGGAACTGGAAGGCCAAGTGAGCCTCTGAGTGCCTGTGGATGGGGCAGCCAGTCATAAGGCAGGCCATAAATGGTGACAGGCAGACACAGGTTGTGGGGCACCCCCATCCCCCCGCTAGAGCAGTTGTCTTCACAGATCTCATGCCTGGGCTGCCCTTGCATTCAGAGGCAGATCTAAGGGAGGGCAAAGCTCTAAGTTTTGCAAGAAGCCTTACCTTGCAGTGGAAATCACTCCTCTCCTGCACCGTTTTAGCCAATCCTCACAGGGAAAAGCAACATCTTGGCGTTGCTTACTGGCTATAGCAGCAAGGGAGAGGAGGGATTTACATGACAGGGTAAGGCTTCTTGCAACACTTAGAGCTTTGCCCTCCCTGTAGATCCGCCTCTGCTTGCGTTCCAAGCCTTGATTTCTAGAGGCATTGATGAGTCCATGACCATCACAGCTCAGGTGATGAAAAGGACTTGGTGCTGTCAAATCAGGGGCAGGGGTCTCCACCCTACCACTACAATCTGAAAACTAAATCAAGTTTGATGGCAAATGTTATGTGCACTTTTTTCTTCTAAAAGGGATCTTTTAATGAGTCCTTGGCTTATAATTTCATATATTTAGATTTTTTTGTTCACAATCACTTACTGCCCAATCACATTGGGACAGGTCACCACTGTTGGAATCTGACGGTGGAATGCGCTTTTTCAGCAGTCCAGAAGTGCTCAGAACTGCAAGCTTCTGGACTGCCACCACAAAAGTCGCAGAGGCCAAGCATATGCTGGTGGGCTGTAGACAGCATGCTATTGACAATAAGAGCGCAATTCTAAACTGGAGTTCAGTCGGAACAAGCTAAGCCAGCAAAGTTTAGACAGCACAAGAGCCACCATAAACCATGTTTGGACTACTCTCGGACAGAGGCGGATCTAAGGGGGGGGCAAATCTGTAAGTTTTGCAAGAAGCCTTACCTTGCAGTGGAAAACACTCCTCTCCTGCACTGTTCTAGCCAATCCTCACAGGGAACAGCAACATCTTGGTGTTGCTTACTGGCTACAGCAGCAAGGGAGAGGAGGGATTTACATGACAGGGTAAGGCTTCTTGCAAAACTTACAGATTTGTCCCCGCTTAGATCCGCCTCTGCTCTCGGAGTTGGGGAGGATCGCTCACGTCTGTGTGCTGGCCTCACTGACTCCGAGAGTGGGCCAAACATACTTTACAGTGCCCTGTGCTCCCAAACTTTGCTGTCTTAGCTTATGCCGGCCTAACTCAGTTTAGGATTTCACCCTTAGTCTTTGACAGTGGCGGACGGGGGTGAAACAAGGAAAGAGCAGGAAGCTGTAGGAAGGCAGGAGGAGGTGGTATCCGCCACGGGTGACTTACGCCCAATGGTTCCCATCCTAGCCTCCTGACATGCCCCTTTTCTCTCATACATGTGAGAGAAATAAAGTACTATTTCTCGGCTAAAATGCTAATGCAGGTCCAAGGAGAGGCAAATCAGGCAAATCTACTGATCTGTCTCTCCCCCTCTACCACCATCACAGCATGCACCATAGCCTATTTTGGTGTAGCAAGGATAGGATTGGAGTGTTATTGTGTGATGAGGACTCAAAATAATGCCTCTAAATAAGAAATCAGCACTAAATGACGATAAAACTTTGACTTTATTTCTTGATGGTGTTTAGACCGAAGTTGTTTCCATAAATCTGTACTGAATTCTATAGGTGTATAGTTTTCTTGTGAGAGCTTCTTTACAAACAAAAACAGAAAATGTCACCTCATAAGAAATTTATCTTCCTGACTTCAGCCTCCCTGATGTCTAACACGGAGCTGGTGTCCATGAACTCAGAGCAATTTCGCATCCCATTCTGCTTTTCAATTACCTTGCTTGGCTTTATTTCCCACTGCCAGCTTGTCCGGAACAAAAATGAAGTATGTTTTCCACATAGTGCTTCTTATTCTAGATTACCATTATACTTAAAGATGGAGAGTAAACAACTGATGCCAGATATTGTTTTTATGCTCTCTCTCACACACATACCTCCTCACACCCTCTCTTTCTCACACGCACACACACACACACACACACACACACACACACACACACACTTTAACAGCTGAAGCTCAAAATGGCAAAAAAGATTTCAGAATGGCTGGAAATCTGAGGGTCTATCTACACTAATAATGTTTATCTGTTCAATACCATTGTTGTTACTATTGTTGTTGAGGTTGGGTTTGTTTGTGAGCGGCAGCCTGCGGGGGCGGGGAAGACGGCGAAACGGAGTGGTACGCAACGGGCAGGCTGCCGCTCACCCGTTCCTCCCGCCCAGCGTTCCAGCTGCATGATGCCACTGCTCATGAGCCAATTTCAAATGGAGATATGCTGATTTCTGGAGGCTCCAGGCCAGTCTTGATGGTTGGCAACACTACAGTATGATTGTTTGGAGGTTTTTTGAAAAATCATTAGGTTAGTGGTTCCCAAACTGTGGGTCGGGATCCATCAGTGGGTCGCAAGCCCATTTCAGGTGGGTTGCAGAGCACCTAGAGCAGCCATATTGAAAATATGACACGATGGGATGCTGGAAATGCGGGGGGGGGGGCTGTGTGGTAGTTTTGCTTGTGTTGAAGTTGTAAATATGCTTTTTTTTTCTTTCTGATTCACTTCGCTGTTGGAAAATGGTTGAGAAACAATCCAATTTATTGCTGCATTCTCCAGAAAGCAGCAAGCTCTGGCATCACAAAGGCCATGGCGTCACTTCCAGTGGGTCCCGGACAGATTGTCATCCTAAAAAGTGGGTCCCAGTTCTAAAAAGTTTGAAAACGACTGCATTAGTTCATTATTAGGCCTAATATTAACATGGATTTCAGATTGTTGCCAAATGAGTAAGCTTCTAAAAGCTTTCTATAAATGGACAGTCTGAGAACACTTGTCAAGATCATTAGTGTTGGAAGAAGGAAAGATAGTTTTGAACACAGTGTTATTGTAAGGACCCCACTTAGTGGGTGGGTGATAGATTGCAGCATAGAAGCTAGATAATATTTGTACTTACATCACCATCAGAGGGTGTTTTTTTTTGCCTCTATTGCACTCTCTCTCTCT
The DNA here is from genome assembly GCA_029204185.1 of Lerista edwardsae. NCBI lineage: Eukaryota > Metazoa > Chordata > Lepidosauria > Squamata > Scincidae > Lerista > Lerista edwardsae. The sequence continues at coordinate 41 of JAJKFI010035705.1, read as the reverse complement.
CTCTCTCTCTCTCTCTCTCTCTCTCTCTCTCTCTCTCTCTC
>JAJKFI010035704.1:0-13059 GCA_029204185.1 Lerista edwardsae | reverse complement strand
TCTCTCTCTCTCTCTCTCTCTCTCTCTCTCTCTCTCTCTCTCTCTCTGTGTGTGTGTGTGTGTGTGTGTGCGTGCGTGCGTGCGTGCGTGTGCGTGTGCGTGTGCGTGTGCGTGTGCGCGCACGCGATGTTTATTCCGCTGGTTTTGAAAGATTCTATTATGGTTTCAAAAATTGGTTCCAAACTGAGAGTTCATTGGTAAACCACATAGATTGTCAGGGGGGAGCCTTCCTATTAACAGGTGTGTGTGTGTGTGTGTGTGTTCTAAATATTTTGACACTAAAGGCAGCATTTTAGGATTATTACTTCCTCACCTGAATTTTCAGATACAGTCAGTCTTCATTGTCTGCTATGGTTAGGTTCCTGAAAATCCTCACGGCTAGCAAATTTGCAGATAACAAACCATCGATCCTATGTACGATCCTATGTACGATCCTATGTACGATTTACGTACCATCAGAAGAATCCAGCAGAGATTTTCAGGATGACAGCAGAGTGCAGTAGGGAGGGCCAAAAGATCTCTGGATTGTGCAGAGCCCTACCAGAGGCTGCAGGGATCTTCAGAATGGCACCTGCAACCAGCATGGACCCCTTAAACATGGCTGGTGGATGCTTCTTCTGGCCATTTTCAAGGGGTCAATGCTTGTTGCATGTACCATTCTGAAGGTCTCTGCAGCCTTCGGAAGGACTCTGCATAATGGCTAATGAGGACAGAGGCGCAGATAACGAGGTAAGCAGCAATTCTGCCCCTTGCAGATAAGTGAATTTGCAGATAGTGAGTTCGTATATAAAGAAGACTAACTGTAGCGTCATTTAGCCATAACAGTAAATACCACACCCATTTCACATTTAAAGAAAGTTGCAATGTTTTAAATTATCACAATTCTCTAACTTCTCCAATTCCATTTAGAAAGTCTCAAGAGGCTTATGTGGGATTCCTGGTAGCCTTCCATCCAGGTATTAATGAGGCGAACACCTGTCTAGCTTTAACAATGCCGCATCATCCTCAGTGCTTGCAAACAATTGAGCATTCATTTCACACAATCCACTAACAAGCTAGACACAACTTTTTCTGTGTTGCTTGCACTTCAGTCTGATATGCTAACATACAATTGGCCATTATATGTGCCAGTGGCATGCATTACCTAGTCACACCACTTTAAATCCAATTTAAGTCCAATGTGTATCTTTGTGTAGGATTTATATCCCCATATTGGGACGGGGATTGGATGGAGGAAGGGACGGGGGGGGGGGACTGGGGGGGGATGTGGGTGGCTGGGAGGTGGCCATACAGCCACGTCCTAAGCTCATCCACGAGGCTGCGAGGCCCCGATTCGGGCCACGTGGTCTCCTCGGATCTGCTGCCTAGTTGGCCTCGCCATTCTGGCACAGCATAGGATTGCGCCCTTAAAGACATTACCTTAGAACATGATGGAGCATCCCAGAGGTCCAGCCACCCAAGGCCATGTAATGCAGTGATATGAAAACATCAGCCCCCTGCATCACACATTAACCCCCACACCTGCGCCTGACACTTTCCCCCTGCTTTTGAAATGAGAAGAAAAGTCCATTGTGGGCTATAGGCAATGATGGGTTGTAACCTCCATATATTAGTAGTAGGCTACTTCAGAGTACTGGGTGCAAGGGACTGGCAACAGGATCCAAGCATCTTGTTGTCTCATGCCTCCCTGGGGCACCTGGTGGGCCGCTGTGAGATACAGGAAGCTGGACTAGATGGGCCTTTGGCCTGATCCAGCAGGGCTCTTCTTATGTTCTATGTTCTTATGAGAGAGAGAGAGAGAGAGAGAGAGAGAGAGAGAGAGAGATGCTTGTGTAATCATATAACATACGTATTGTACAGTATATAGTAAATATGTTGATTTGCAATAGTTGAGATTAAAGTGCTTATTCTTTTTTTAAAAAAAACTATTGGCAGCCAGTAGCCAGTGTTCATGTTAGGAGTGACTTCACTTATATTCACTTAAATTCTTCACATATTTTTAAGGATTCTTAACTTTAACTCAATAAACCTCTGTTTTATAATGGAGCATTTTATTTTTCTAAATGCATGCTATTTCTTATTTGTTTCAGGCCTTACTAGAGACTCAAATTTTGCTACGCACTCAGGTTGCAAATTTTACCTTCAACCTTGGATTTTCAGGAAAGTTTTACCACACAGGTAAGAAGGAATTGAATAACTTCAGGTTAGCCGTGAAGCAGTTAGCCTCTTTGAACGTGAATTGGTCTGAGCATGCTCTGTGGCCAGCAATACAGTACCAAAGTTAAATTTCACAGACATCAGACACGTTTGCAAAAAGGTGTCTCTCCCAAATTTTAGTTCAGAATTTGTTAGGATATTGGAGTCTCCAGGAAATCATACTAGAAAACGTTCGCCAATATACTGTATATTTGTTCTGACAAGAACAAAGGTTCATAATGACCCAAGTATATTTGACGTTAACAGCAAATGGCCTTTGGTCTCATCAGGGTCAAGACACCCTTGGGAAGCGTCCCCTGGCTGTCAAGATGACAGTCAAAGGACCAGTGTCCCCAGAACCCACAGGAGATGACTAATCTTGGGAGTGATATGTTCCAAACAGTAATTGGCCCCTTGCCACATTGGTAGATACACATTTGGGCTGGCAACAGCAAAAGTAGCAGGGGCATTGCTTATGAAAGTACAGCCCAGTGCAGAGGGCAAAATGTTGCCCCAGAAGTGACATCACAACAGGAAGTGACATCACAATTGTATTGTCTCTAAAGGAAGAGAACTGACAGAACCTGCTCATCAAACATTGAAATAGCACCCCACCTGAAAGGAATTCACTATATAATGGGGCTATCCAATTCCATCAAAATATGTAGGATGAGAACTTTGTACATATTTAATATCACAGAATCCAATTCAAAAATTTTGCATGCAGATTTGAGAGCTGGGAACGCCAAGCATCCAAATGGTCCCAGCTTCATTCCAGTTGGCGGAGGCATCCATTTGAAAAGCATATAGGGGCATATAGGGGCAACTGGGGCATCCATTTGAAAACCATATAGAAGAGCAAAGGGTAGATGCAAAAGAGGTGCTCTGATCATTTGTCTAAGCAGATGTCAGTTTGTGGATTATAAAACAACACTGCCAGGTATTTGTGCCCACACAAGGCAAGGCAAGGCTGGTGTCATCTTTGGCTTTCTCATCTGTCAGCTAGAATAAGAGACAAAAACGTGGGGAATAAAAACCTCTCAACAAGAAGAGCATTTCTGTATTATACACACCAAGCAGAGACTTCGCATGGTTACAAATTGGGCTCACTGCAATACCCCTGTCACACCAGTGAGAAGGCATTGTGGAGTGGTTTGTTTTTAAAGTGCACCGCTATGCTCAAGGGAGAAGTGTGGATTAAAAGGAATTTAAATTAAATGGAAAGAGGATTACTTCACCTTTCCAGTTCTAAGTAATTAATTGATTCGGCTCACCCACCCACCCTGTAGGTTGGCATTCCCTGCTTTTCAGCCACACTTATTTCCTGCCTGCCTGCACTCCCCCTTTTGAAGTCTCTTGTATGTTTAAACTTTCCTTGCTTGCTGTCCCTTCCCTCGCTAAATTTCTCTTTCATTAAAAGCTAACTTTAAGCATAGGGAACCAGGTGCTCTTGGAAGGGGTCAGAAGCAACAAAACGCGCCCCACTGCTTCCCATCAGACCCCAGGAGAGGCAGGATGAAGAGGGCAAACTCCCCAGGGCCTGGGCTGCGCTTTCATGACAAACTATTCAGTAAAACACAAATTTATAACAAAATAGCTTTGAATAATCTCAGCCTATCCAGGAATGCGTTTCCACCACAGCTTTAATCCACTTTCAGTGAACTTCTGTTCCCCCAACGCGTTCTAGAGACTGTAGTTTGTTAAAGGTAGCTCCAACAGCTTTCAGATCCCTTAACAAACTATAGTCCCTCCAGAGTGCATTGGGGGAATAGAAATGCACTGAAAGTGGGTTGAAGCTGTAGCGGAAATGCAGCCCAGGTCTTCTCCATAAGCACCAAAGTGTCCTAGTACAATTGAGACATGGGAAAGTGAAACTTCAGACCAGAACTGTTAGGCCCAACCCATGGCCCTGCCTTAAGAATTAATAGAAGCGAACTGAAGCCAGGGGGCGGGCTTAGCGGCCATGTTTTTGAACTCAAAACAATGCTGATTCCAAGCATTTCCGATTGCTTTGTGCGTACTGTTTAGGACTGAATAGTTTACTCCTGAAGTAAAAACTTACCAAAATAAAAATGTGTATTATTCTCGTAGCCCGCTACGCCGCCTGTGCAAGAGCTGAGCCACCGGCTTGGAACCGAGGCACGCAAAAGGCGTGCGAGCGGCGTTTCTCTAATCTCAGCCCCGCTTTACGCATGGGTTGCTGCCGGCTTACACAACCACCGCGGCTCGGATTGCACTATTTTGACAGACTTATTTTTTGAAATCTACACAAGCAAAAATAAAACGGTCATGCCCCATAAAAAAAAATTCTGTACTCACTGAACGGTAGTTTTATTGAACCGATGTAATGTGAATACATGAATCTTTCCGTGGAAACTAAATCCCATTTTTCGTACAGCGATTCGCACACCCGTATGCAGACATGCTTAAAGACATTGAGATTAACTTTTACACGCATGCAGGGAGCTTTTAATTCCTGAATTCGCGGCAATCCTCCTCCTTCGCGGCGATGATCTGAGTCAGCCATATTGTGTGACCCATGGCTTCAAGAAAATGACGTCATGCCTTCTCCAGTGTATAAAAGCTCCTTGGTTAGGCCGCATCCAAGGCCTCGTTCCCAAGTCACACAGCCCCGCTTTAGGTCATATGGCTTCCTCGGTTCTGCACAGTGGCGTCTCTACAGGGAGGGCAGAGCTCTAAGTTTTGCAAGAAGCCTTACCTTGCAGTGTAAATCACTCCTCTCCTGCGCTGTTTTAGCCAATCCTCACAGGGAAAAGCAACATCTTGGCATTGCTTACTGGCTACAGCAGCAAGGGAGAGGAGGGATTTACATGACAGGGTAAGGCTCCTTGCAAAACTTAGAGCTCTGCCCTCCCTGTAGAGACGCCACTGGTTCTACACCCGCGAAATCGCAGGCACAAATTTAAGAAACCCAGAGGGGAGGCTGGAGCCTCCCCTGGTGCAAGGGCACAAACATTCCCTTGCACCGGGGAGGTTCTGGTGCCTCCCAAGCTGCATTGAATGCAGCGCAGGCCCACCGTCCTGCCTGCTCCTGCACAGTTTAGGATTGGGCTGTTAAACACATATGGAGCTCCTTATCACGACGTGAGAACAACCATCCTCTAAAGATCTAAGCATGGAGGATGGATCCATTTCAGGTTCAAAGGAATGATTTTCTGGCAGGCATGAACTCCAGTATATCTCCTGATGTATGTCAGGTACTGCGGACAGTGATGTCATTCAGGGGGAACGGACCAGAACGGGCGTTCTGGATCCTAACGGGCTCCGTGGCTGGTTCCGGGTTCCCAACAAGTGCCAATCAAAAGTGAGTTCCTGTTCCTAAATCATTTGAATGACACCACTGACTGCGGATCTCTTCAAATGTTGATCTCCCCTGAGAAGTGCCACCGTTATCTCAGAAATGCATGGAGGATAAGAAATGCCTTGTAAATGTCACTATTGTGGTGAAATATCCCTTCTATAAGAAAGTCATTGTGCCCACCTCTCCAAGAATATTCAAATAAGCAACATTTTCTACCCATATAAGGGAGGGGAGAAATTTTAAGTGCTGTTCCATGTCCTTAAGGATTTTGCCTGTACGGTAGACAATGCCGGTTTGATTATACCCTTTTGCTACTCCTGTCTCTCCAGTGGGAATTCACTGATAACATTTGTATCGCATACCAACTGTTCAAATGTTCTATTTCCCAGTTGACATGAGCATTATCAATATTGAATTTGTGACTTGTGTCGAGATGGAAATGGTGTTCATGCGCCTACAAATACGCATTCCCCGGTGGTTTATAAGGCTCACTAAATAGCACAAAACTACTTAATGAGCTGAGGCATTCCAGGGCTTTCCATTAAGGCACTGGCGCACTCAGGCCAAAGCAAAAGACTTCCAAAGCAAGCCCTACTTTTTAAGTTTGCTGTGTGGTTTTGTCACTTTGGCTTAGAGGCAACACGTCAAAAGTATTCTCGGTGCAAACGTACACTTTATTGACTCATTATAAATAAACCATGGAGAGGTATTCTTTAATTACCTTCAATGTGGCTTGTTTACCCAAGGAGGCTTTTAATGTAAGATGCTCAACATGTTTTATTAGCGCATTGAAGTTGCTACGCTTATTGACTTGTACCTTAATGTGCAATTCTCTGCTCCGTTCCTAAGCACAAGTTGAATTTGGGATGGCAAAGAGAAAAATTGGGTTGTGAATCTCTCAGTAGATTTATAATTCATTTAGAATTGAGTTGCAACATACTGTATGAGAACTAGAGCTGAACCAGAATAAAACTCCACTGGCTCAAAGTTGTACTTACAGTTTCTCCTGGGGGGGGGGGAGAAAAATGTAATTTCTTGCACTGCCTGAACTGCCCCTCCCAAAGTAAATTTTGGCTGATCATGACGATCATACCCATTGTGAATTTGACCTCATAGCCCAATCTTATATCTACTGTACTCTTAGATCATCTGGGGGGGCCCTTCTGACTGTGCCGCCACCAGGAGAAGTAAGAGGAGTGGCGGCCAGGAAGAGGGCCTTCTCGGTGGTGGCCCCCCAACTCTGGAACACCCTTCCCCTTGAATTGAGAACTGCTCCCTCTCTGTTTACATTTCGGCGGGGGTTGAAGACCTTTTTATTCCAAAAAGCTTTTAATTGTTGACAGGTTGGCTGGCTGGTTATTATGATCCACGGGGCTTGTGTCTTATTTTATTTTTTAATTGTTTTTAAATTGTTTGTGTTTTTTAATCTTGATTGTTTATTGTTTAATACTGTTTTTAACTGTTTTTAATGTTAACTGTTATATTTTATTTTTATCCTTTTTAATATTGTAAGCCGCCTTGGACATCTGCCTTGGCAGAGGAAAGGCGGGGTAGAAATTTCTTAAATAAATAAATAAATAAATACTGCGGGGAACCGGCCAATGATATTTCGCCCCTTGCAATGGAGCTGACAGCAATAAAGCTGTCAGTGTCACTTGCAAAAGGTGCTCCAACGGCACATGATTCCGCGCACTGCCAAAAGTGCCAGCCCTGCACCTTCTCACCCTTGTCATCAGAGCTTTCCCCACTTGCTGGAGCAGGTGAGAGGCAGGAGAGATGGGGGAAGGTGGAATGGAGGAGGGAAGGGGCAAAACAGGGCAAGGGTTGGTGACGAAAGGGCAGGGGATGGGTCCATGGAGTCCTGGGAGAGGGACAGGATTGGCTGCACCAGCGCTGCAAATATCCTCACCCTTTTTCCAGGGCCAATCCTGCAGTGGATTTTTAAAAAATGATGAGTTATCCAAAGATGCTGGAAGCGGTGACGAACTATGTATGAGTTGTGGGCTGCATGAAGTATGGAAATGAAAAGTGGAAGAATACCTGATTGCTAATACAACCTGCCCACAAACAAAATTTGTAGGTAATTCAGCACCTCAAAATCAAGCAAAAAAAAAAAAGTTACATGGGACAATTTTATAATCACTTTAAAGCTTTTTAAAATCATTATTGCCAGGTAATGAGAACTGTTTACAAAGCAAAGGTGATTTGGCGTTACTAGCATTGCTGATGGGGAGAAAGCGATGCATCAGGAGCATTAGATGCATTAGATGGGGCAGAAGATTTTGTCGAGAGGGTTAATGCCTCCGTTTGCCTGAAGATAAGAGCTGAAGATCTGAAGGTCGCCAGTTCGGGACAGCCGGAAGTCTCTGTGAGCGGCAGACCTCGTTAATTGCGGCTGATTAACAGCTGAGCTTCGGCTGCCTTGTGTGAGGGGGAGTTGTGCCAAAGTTCAGCCGCTTCTCTGGTGGGAGCAGGGAAGCCATTTATCAGCCAGCAAGAAGACAAACGGGTGGCCAGAAAGAAGGACTAAATCCAGAAAGATCCATCTGTATGTGTGTAGTTCTTGAAAGATAGAACATTTCTGTATAAATTGTAAAAACCTTCGGGTTTCTGAATAAAGTCTGCCTCTGTAAACCGCCTTGAGTTATAGTCACTAGAGAAATCTGGTGACCTAAGAAAGGCAGTATATAAATCCAAGTATTATTATTATTATTATTATTATTATTATTATTATTATTATTATTATTATTATTATTATTATTATTAAAAGGCATTTATTGCAACAATGAAAGAGAAACATTTGCTCTCAGTGCCCAGAGAGAGTATGCCTTGATAACAGAGGCATGAACATTTATGCCATCATTACTGGTGAAAACAATTAATGCCTTCAGGAAAGACATGCCTTCAATCCGGAACGGCCTAACAGCCGCGGGCGCCGTGGTAGCCAAAAAGCTACTGCTGCATCCAGTGACAGTGAGGCAGCCTCTGGAGTCTCCCTGGGAGAAGGGGCCATTCGTCCCCTTTCCCCAGGGAAAGCCCTTTCCCCCACAATGGAGCACCTTGGCTCACCACCAGCTATTTTACTAGCTATTTTACCACTGCCGGGGATAAGATCTGGAGGTGGAAGCCACCGCCAGGTTCCACCCACTCGTGGCCGGCTCCTCCCCGCCCTTGCCCAGTTCCTCCCCCTTCCCAAATCACTCCCTTCAGGATTGGGACCTTAATTGCTTCCTCCATAATGGATGTCCCTGCTACTCAAGGTCCACTCTTTCGTTAGAAGTAATCCTGGCTGTCCTTCCCACCAATTAAATATTTCAATTTTCAGGATTTTGTCTTGGTAGTCCATCATAGCTCTGAATGGGTACATTCTAGAACACAGGTGAATTATCCCTTATCCAGACTGCTTAGGACAGGAATGGTGTCTGGATTTCAGATTTTTCTGGACTTGGGAATAATTGCATAAATATGATGAGAAATGCTTCCTCTTGCTCTTTTCACTGTTACCCATTTTGGGATGTTCTGGCCTCTTTGACATTTTTCAATCATGCCTGTATAGGCACAGGGCAGAGAACTGAACTTATAGCCTGTACATGAGAATGAGCACAAGACCTTCTTTCTACAGAAAGTTTTTAAAAAGTCTTGGACAAAGATTTCTGGATTTAGGAATAATCTGGATTTTGGATGTCTGGATAAGAGACAACCTACCTGTACTGTTGTTGTTGTTGTTGGTGGTGGTGGTGGTGTGTCTTTTTACAATATTATTTAACTTTACGCAGTTAACTCCAAGCATTAATTTGATGCACCATCACCAGCCTGGAAAAGAAGCCGCACATCTTCTTCGTATCCACACGATTATTATAACATGAAATCCTTCTGTCATTTTGCAGGAACCTTGGAAGAGGACGAAGGGGATGCTCTGTTGCTGCGTTCAGTGGATGAGTTCTGGTGGTTTCCTCACATGTGGAGCCACATGCAGCCTCATCTCTTTCACAATGAGTCATCCCTGGTGGAGCAGATGATTCTCAACAAGGAATTTGCACTAGTGAGTAAGCTTTAGCCCCCAAACTATCTTGAAGGGCAGATCCACACTGAACGTTTTCTAGTCATCATAACTGAGGTAACAATAAGATCAATGATAGTAAGTCTGAATCTGAATAAAAACCAGAAAAAAATGTGAAGAAAACATGGGGTGGACCAAGATGATTGGCCACCAAAGACAGCTGTGACTCTGCTGTTGCTCCCAAGTTTGATGCTCTTCCATCATCAGCATGTGCCACCTCATGTGCAAGCACCATTCCCTGCATGCCAGCTGCAGCACCATCACTTCCTCTTCACTGCCACCATCATGTCCTCCACTGCTTCTTGTGAAGTGCCGGGCCAAGAAAAGCCCTGTTTCCTGAGAGCTCAAGAGGGTAGGGGTGGAACTGGAAGGCCAAGTGAGCCTCTGAGTGCCTGTGGATGGGGCAGCCAGTCATAAGGCAGGCCATAAATGGTGACAGGCAGACACAGGTTGTGGGGCACCCCCATCCCCCCGCTAGAGCAGTTGTCTTCACAGATCTCATGCCTGGGCTGCCCTTGCATTCAGAGGCAGATCTAAGGGAGGGCAAAGCTCTAAGTTTTGCAAGAAGCCTTACCTTGCAGTGGAAATCACTCCTCTCCTGCACCGTTTTAGCCAATCCTCACAGGGAAAAGCAACATCTTGGCGTTGCTTACTGGCTATAGCAGCAAGGGAGAGGAGGGATTTACATGACAGGGTAAGGCTTCTTGCAACACTTAGAGCTTTGCCCTCCCTGTAGATCCGCCTCTGCTTGCGTTCCAAGCCTTGATTTCTAGAGGCATTGATGAGTCCATGACCATCACAGCTCAGGTGATGAAAAGGACTTGGTGCTGTCAAATCAGGGGCAGGGGTCTCCACCCTACCACTACAATCTGAAAACTAAATCAAGTTTGATGGCAAATGTTATGTGCACTTTTTTCTTCTAAAAGGGATCTTTTAATGAGTCCTTGGCTTATAATTTCATATATTTAGATTTTTTTGTTCACAATCACTTACTGCCCAATCACATTGGGACAGGTCACCACTGTTGGAATCTGACGGTGGAATGCGCTTTTTCAGCAGTCCAGAAGTGCTCAGAACTGCAAGCTTCTGGACTGCCACCACAAAAGTCGCAGAGGCCAAGCATATGCTGGTGGGCTGTAGACAGCATGCTATTGACAATAAGAGCGCAATTCTAAACTGGAGTTCAGTCGGAACAAGCTAAGCCAGCAAAGTTTAGACAGCACAAGAGCCACCATAAACCATGTTTGGACTACTCTCGGACAGAGGCGGATCTAAGGGGGGGGCAAATCTGTAAGTTTTGCAAGAAGCCTTACCTTGCAGTGGAAAACACTCCTCTCCTGCACTGTTCTAGCCAATCCTCACAGGGAACAGCAACATCTTGGTGTTGCTTACTGGCTACAGCAGCAAGGGAGAGGAGGGATTTACATGACAGGGTAAGGCTTCTTGCAAAACTTACAGATTTGTCCCCGCTTAGATCCGCCTCTGCTCTCGGAGTTGGGGAGGATCGCTCACGTCTGTGTGCTGGCCTCACTGACTCCGAGAGTGGGCCAAACATACTTTACAGTGCCCTGTGCTCCCAAACTTTGCTGTCTTAGCTTATGCCGGCCTAACTCAGTTTAGGATTTCACCCTTAGTCTTTGACAGTGGCGGACGGGGGTGAAACAAGGAAAGAGCAGGAAGCTGTAGGAAGGCAGGAGGAGGTGGTATCCGCCACGGGTGACTTACGCCCAATGGTTCCCATCCTAGCCTCCTGACATGCCCCTTTTCTCTCATACATGTGAGAGAAATAAAGTACTATTTCTCGGCTAAAATGCTAATGCAGGTCCAAGGAGAGGCAAATCAGGCAAATCTACTGATCTGTCTCTCCCCCTCTACCACCATCACAGCATGCACCATAGCCTATTTTGGTGTAGCAAGGATAGGATTGGAGTGTTATTGTGTGATGAGGACTCAAAATAATGCCTCTAAATAAGAAATCAGCACTAAATGACGATAAAACTTTGACTTTATTTCTTGATGGTGTTTAGACCGAAGTTGTTTCCATAAATCTGTACTGAATTCTATAGGTGTATAGTTTTCTTGTGAGAGCTTCTTTACAAACAAAAACAGAAAATGTCACCTCATAAGAAATTTATCTTCCTGACTTCAGCCTCCCTGATGTCTAACACGGAGCTGGTGTCCATGAACTCAGAGCAATTTCGCATCCCATTCTGCTTTTCAATTACCTTGCTTGGCTTTATTTCCCACTGCCAGCTTGTCCGGAACAAAAATGAAGTATGTTTTCCACATAGTGCTTCTTATTCTAGATTACCATTATACTTAAAGATGGAGAGTAAACAACTGATGCCAGATATTGTTTTTATGCTCTCTCTCACACACATACCTCCTCACACCCTCTCTTTCTCACACGCACACACACACACACACACACACACACACACACACACACTTTAACAGCTGAAGCTCAAAATGGCAAAAAAGATTTCAGAATGGCTGGAAATCTGAGGGTCTATCTACACTAATAATGTTTATCTGTTCAATACCATTGTTGTTACTATTGTTGTTGAGGTTGGGTTTGTTTGTGAGCGGCAGCCTGCGGGGGCGGGGAAGACGGCGAAACGGAGTGGTACGCAACGGGCAGGCTGCCGCTCACCCGTTCCTCCCGCCCAGCGTTCCAGCTGCATGATGCCACTGCTCATGAGCCAATTTCAAATGGAGATATGCTGATTTCTGGAGGCTCCAGGCCAGTCTTGATGGTTGGCAACACTACAGTATGATTGTTTGGAGGTTTTTTGAAAAATCATTAGGTTAGTGGTTCCCAAACTGTGGGTCGGGATCCATCAGTGGGTCGCAAGCCCATTTCAGGTGGGTTGCAGAGCACCTAGAGCAGCCATATTGAAAATATGACACGATGGGATGCTGGAAATGCGGGGGGGGGGGCTGTGGGGTAGTTTTGCTTGTGTTGAAGTTGTAAATATGCTTTTTTTTTCTTTCTGATTCACTTCGCTGTTGGAAAATGGTTGAGAAACAATCCAATTTATTGCTGCATTCTCCAGAAAGCAGCAAGCTCTGGCATCACAAAGGCCATGGCGTCACTTCCAGTGGGTCCCGGACAGATTGTCATCCTAAAAAGTGGGTCCCAGTTCTAAAAAGTTTGAAAACGACTGCATTAGTTCATTATTAGGCCTAATATTAACATGGATTTCAGATTGTTGCCAAATGAGTAAGCTTCTAAAAGCTTTCTATAAATGGACAGTCTGAGAACACTTGTCAAGATCATTAGTGTTGGAAGAAGGAAAGATAGTTTTGAACACAGTGTTATTGTAAGGACCCCACTTAGTGGGTGGGTGATAGATTGCAGCATAGAAGCTAGATAATATTTGTACTTACATCACCATCAGAGGGTGTTTTTTTTTGCCTCTATTGCACTCTCTCTCTCTCTCTCTCTCTCTCTCTCTCTCTCTCTCTCTCTCTCTCTCTC
>JAJKFI010035700.1:0-36940 GCA_029204185.1 Lerista edwardsae | reverse complement strand
TCTCTCTCTCTCTCTCTCTCTCTCTCTCTCTCTCTCTCTCTCTCTCTGTGTGTGTGTGTGTGTGTGTGTGTGTGTACTATTATCCAAGTGGGCATAAGAGTGAAGTCTAATATAGTGTTGTCTATACCACCTATTATGTACAAGAATAGATGAGGCCGTCACTTGAAAAGTAGCTTCAGGAAGAATTAGGGAATTTGAGAAAACAGAGCAACAGAGTTAAAACATGGTTGGTATTCCCCCTGTTTTGCTTTTAGTTTGCCGCAGCTGTTTGGTCACCAGCTGTGCGCCATAAAATCCGAGTATATGTGCAAATTAATGCTGCTGTTTGAGCCATCGCATTTGCATTGCCTGGCCTTTTTGTTTTTAAGAGAGCAACCTTAATGTTGCATTAATGCAGGTCTCTTGGCTGAAAGCGGAAAGCAAATCATACCTCAGAAACTTGATTGTGTTGTTGGCAGCAGTACAAAAACAGCAGTAAATGTAATATATATGGACTTCACCAAAGCATTTGATAGTGTCTCGCAAAAAGTTACTCGCAAAATTCAATTAAATCAAATTGGCAGAGAGCAAGGAGTTGACACATGGTCCGAAATGTAGCCAAAACCCATTTTCAACTCCCAATGATAAATGTTAATGCATTGAATTGCAGTGTCTTGGGGATTGTATAGGTGCTGGCCATGGTTGTGCTTAGTTATTTAGTCCGTATCTTTATTACTTATGAGGAAAGAAGTGGTTCCGAACAGAATAATTTGCTTTGCGTATTTCAGAAACTTGAGCAAGGACATAAAAAGGAGTCCTAGAACTGGGTGTGCCAGACTCTGACCATCAACCATCAACAGTCAACCATTGATCGCTTCCACCAAATCTTCAACCAGTTCATTGGCCCAAAGTCCATTTTTTTCCCCCGAAAGGCACAACTGAACCCATTCAGTGCAATGTGTCTTCTTTGGCTCCACTCGTCTGCATGCCTATTGAAAGCAAGTCCCACTGAACACAGCAGGAGTTCCTTCTGAGAAACCATGCACAAGGTCATGCTTGTCCTGTACAGTACCATTTAGGGTCAAATCAAGTATAAGTTTCATTGCACAATATACTCCAAGCGGGGTTTAGTTATAACTGAGAAATAGGGCACTGTGAAATAAGGCAAAAACCCACAATGGCTATAGGGCAAATTTGTGGTTTTTCCCCACTGCAGTTTTTATCTCTATCCCCCCCCCCAAGCACTACTTTCCATGTTTTAAGCAACTTCTGTATAATAGGCTTTCAATTGAAGTGAGTTTTTCTCTATTTTTGCCCTCTCTCCACGTGGTTTTTCCCATACTAGAGGTCTTCCTTGTTATCTATAACAGTGGTTCCCAAACTGTGTACCGGGACCCACCAGAGGGTCGTGAGCCAATTTCAAGTGGGTAGCAAAGCACCTAGAGCAGCAATATTGGAATAAATATGGGAAGATGAGATGCTGGAAAGGGGGAGGGCTATGTGGTGGTTTGCTTGTGTCAGGGTTGTAAAGAGGCTTTTTTCCTTTCTGATTCATTTTGCTATTGGAAAATGGCTGAGAAATAAACCAACTTATTGCTGAATTCTCAGGAGAGCAGCAGGCTCTGGCATCACAATAACAGCACTTCCAGGCTTGACATCACTTCTGGTGGGTCCTGGACAGACTGTCATTCTAAGAAGTGGGTCCCAGTGCGAAAAGGTTTGAGAATCACTGATCTATAATCAAAACTACCTACCACCATCCCCCATTGTAACACATTGTGCAATTAAGTGCATGTCTAACTGACCTTAAGCACACCTGACTTGCATCTTATCCAAGGAAAATCAAAAGAACCAAAATAATTTCTTTAATAAGACCAGCAAAGTTTATTGGGGTGTTCTCCCATTCCTATGGCATTAACCTAGCTCTATCATTTCTCATTGGAAAACCAGAAATGGTATTGTGCATCTGTCTCACAAATGCATTATCTTTATTGTGTGATGAAAGGGCCATAAGAGTTTGTACAATCATTTATTTTATGCTAATTGGATGGAAGAACATTGCAGAGATACGTTGCTAATTGCATTTCTGCTGCTAGTGAGGAATGCTTACAAAAGCAATGTCTGCCTGGATGGAGTTTCTTGGGGACTGGGTGTGTTTCTGCACAATGGAGCTCAAGCAGACTATGCACGATATGTCTTTGTTTAGAGAAGGCTATCTTCTGAACTACTGGTTTGATGCTAAATTTGTGCTGAACAAGATGTGGGGGGGGGGGGAGCTTCCAAGAAAGGCTGCACTATGTAATCAAAGACAAAATGCAAATTTCAGTCTAAAACATTGGTGGGCTTGATGGACTAGGAAAATCATAGAATCCTATTCCTTGAAGAAACTGCAGGCTACCTAGAGTGCAATCCTAAACTGGAGTTAGGCTGGCATAAACTAAGCCAGCAAAGTTTGGCCAGCACAAGGGCCACCATAAAGCATTTTTGGACTACTCTCGGAGTCAGGGAGGATGGCGCACGTTTGTGTGCTGGCCACTCTGACTCTGAGAGTGGTCCAAATATACTTTACGGTGTCCCGTGGGCTGGCCAAATTTTGGACCACTTTTGGAGTCAGAGATGTGTGCCATCCTCCCATACTTCATGGTGTCCTGTGTGCCGGCCAAACTTTGCTGGCCTAACTGTGCCAGCCTAACTCCAGGTTAGGATTGCGCCCTAAAAGAGTCATTCAATAATTGTATTTTAGCAGCATCAGTATCCTTCATGCCTCCATCAGCTCATGGACAAATACTACCTGTGGGGCTATATGTATCCAGGAACTGGACAGGTCTGGGCCATTACCCTACCTACCTACCTACCTACCTACCTACCTACCTCACTCACTCACTCACTCACTCACTCACTCACTCACTATCCACTCACTACATGTATGGTATACATCATCATTCTGCCAAAGTGGTCAACAGTTTACATTGTGTACTAATGGCATCAATCTGTGAGTCCTAGAAATAAGAGAAATAAAAGCATATTCTGGTACCCACTCTTTCAGGCTACTATATAATGACAGGAACATGTGGAATAATCATTTTAGGACATTGTTCCAATAGGAAAGAAGCCAAATGATCCCAGCTGAGCTTAGAGATAGCCCCTCTCTGACTTACCTTTCCCTCTGCTGTAATAAGAATGCTTTCCTTTGCAGTCCTTTTTGTAGATATAGCATTGAAACAGGTCCACCATTTGCAAATCCCTGCGAAACACGAGAAGTGAACTGTGTTGCTTTGCATTTGACACTTCAGCTATCAAAGTTTTTAAGGAGGAGCAGAAGAAGTTCTTTCAAAGGCCACAGATTGCACAGCGTAATGGCCAAAGCTGTGTGTCTTGCAAGTCCCTTCACTGTGGAGGGGAGACTGACAAGGATTAAAAAAGAAAGAAAGAAAGAAGGAAATGCAGTATCTCCTCTGTAGAGGTGAAACTGACAAAATGTTTTCCTTTTGTCACTTTTGCCTCTGTGGTCAAAGAACTCCTCAACGTTTACAGCAGATGTGGGAAGAAAGCTTGTCTGTTTTGCCACTGCTCTTTGTGGTGAGACACACTGGCAGCTGGATGGACAAAATACTCTGCAAGAAAGTAGGGCGGGGGGAACCAACTTGTGCAGGGGGGGGGGTGGGAAATGTGCATGTGCAGAAATTATTCATTAAGCCTTAAGAGTTTCTGTGAATATCTCACATCATGAAGTGGAACAGTGGAAAATGCCATGGAAATGAAAAAACAATTTCCAAATGCCTCTAATATTTTTCAAAAAGCTGTGCTGAAATTCCCCCCACCTTACACTTCATTTTCTATCTGCTCCTGTCCCCTATGGGAGCCATGGGAACGTGGACAAGCTTACCAGTGCCACCAGAAATATCATCAGATATCAGCCATATACTAGACTGACTGACTGACTGACTGACTGATTGATTGATTGATTGATTGATTGATTGATTGATTGATTGATTGATACTATGCCTTGAATCAGAAAGCTACCTTTCTTTTTCACCAAATTAATTTTTTTCATAGGTCAGAAGCCTGGTGCTTGTATTGTCACAAGGAAAAGAAAGAATTGTGTCAGAGCTCCAAAGAGAGAAAACAACAGTCTTCCACTTTGGTGATCTCATTCACTTGTGCTAAGATATTTTGTAAGTATCCAAACAATTGATTTACAAGACTTATTGGCACTTAAATTATATTGGTGTAGCCTTAAACACTAAAACAGGTGCTTTGCCTGTTGCTTGAGATTGTTGTGACCTCTCTGGCTGATTGCAGATCCATTTGTTTTATAAACTGACCTGGTGGATAAATAGGGTATACCAATTCTTGTATGGAAAGCACAGGAATATATTGCCCTCTAGTGTTGGTAAAAATATATATGGTTGTGAGTGTTGATACAAATCTATCTGGTGTGATAGCCAACATTGATAGCAAAATGTTTTAATTATAGTAAAAATGGAAAGAGCTTTTTTTCCTGCTGTAAGGACCACTTATTGATTTATTTAGGCCCAGTGCACATCCGTAATGGGATTGTAAACCCCAAGAGATATGTGTGATTTGATAAACTCAAAACGTAGCATTGCAGTGATTTATCAATGTCACCAGAGCCCCAAAACTGAAACGTCGCCTTGTAGAGAATTTCTCTTGATCTGATTTTATCTGCTTGATATCCCTTTAATTGCAGCCTTATCAGTTCAAGATGATACAGAAACCATCTGAAACATTAAAGCTCAGCAAGTCGTCAATGAACAGTTTGGAAAAAGCAAGATGATGATGTTACCAGCTAATCGGTTACGAACAGCAGTAACATCAGTACAGTACAAAAGTGATAGCAGCATTAGGCTGATTCTGTCTACTTATTAATCATGCTTTTATATAGTATGGTTATTTTTCCCAGTTCTAGATTACAGAATTTTTTGCTTCTCTGTTTTTGAAGCTGTAGTGTGTCACACTCTCATCATTTGTTCCTCAGCTGCCAAATTGGAACCTCAGCAATCAGTATTACCGTAGAAATGAACAAGGTTAAGCGTCAGGGCCGTATGATTCATTAGGCTGAATAGGCTGAAGTTTAGGGACCCACAGGGCAGAGGCATATTTGTTGTACTCAGTGATGTCATTCAGGGGGAACGGACCAGAACGGGCGTTCCGGATCCTAACGGGCTCCGTGGCTGGTTCCGGGTTCCTGACAAGTGCCAATCAAAAGTGAGTTCCTGTTCCTAAATCATTTGAATGACACCACTGGTGGTACTGCAAGGGAAGGTGGACGCAGCAGGCAGTGATTGCAGTGGGGGGGGGGAAGTGGCACACTTTTTGGCCTGGCCTCCCTCCCTTGCTTCCAGTATGTTCCTAAATGGAGCAATTTTAAGTGCTGGGTGTGGGGTGGTGAGGGGGCAAAGCAGTGGCACTGCTAGGGGCGCAGTCAGTGGTGTCATTCAAATGATTTAGGAACAGGAATTCACTTTTGATTGGCACTTGCCGGGAACCCGGAACCAGCCACGGAGCCCGTTAGGATCCGGAACGCCCGTTCTGGTCCGTTCCCCCTGAATGACATCACTGGGCGCGGTGACATCGGTTACAGTTACGGCTGTGCCACAGGGACTAATCAAGGCCCATCAAAGTGGCATGTCTGGGCGTCAGCCTAATGCATGTGTCCCAGATCTGGCACCCAGGGATTCCCCATCTGACCCACCAACCCACCAAGTCTCTGGCAGGAGGCTACAGTACGCCCAATTCCTCAAAGGCAAGGGATGCAGAGCTCTCTAAGAACCATGTTGGGCACTCCCTGCCTCCAGGGATTGAGCTGGGCTGCACATGGAGGCTGAGGAGCTGGCATGCAAGCCTGGTCCATTTGTGAGGAGAGACCCGTCTGTGTGTTTCGTAACAGGCAACAGATGGGGGAAAGTGATGCATTGACTGATGTACTGACTGAGCTGTAGAGGCCTGATTTGTAAAGGGGGAACCTTCCCACCCGCCCAGCAGTGTTATGCTGCCAGAACGCTGGGCGGGACATGCGGGTGATCGACAGCCCGCCCGTCGCATTCCAGAGCATTACGCCGTTTGCGTAACATACACAAGCGGCGTAATTGGTTACGCAAACGGCGTAATGCTCCGGAACGCGATGGGCGGGCTGTCGATCGCCTGGATGTCCCGCCCAGCGTTCTGGCAGCATAACACCACTGCGCCCACCCATCCACCAGGGACTTCCATTCAGTATGGCAGGAGCTCTCCCAAAGAGTTTCAGAGGGGATCCAAAATAATAGAAAGCCGAAGGGTCCCACCATGTTAAGAGCGTGAAGAAATTGTACAAATTTTAAGTAGGAGATAAGTGATATTAAAAATATGAATGGTTGCTTCATTACATGTTCATTATTCCTTATCCAGACAGCACATGTCTATGTGCTGGTCTCTCTGAGAGTGGTCCAAACATACTTTACGGTGTCCCTTGTGCTGGCCTAATTGTGCCAGCCTAACTCCAGGTTAGGTTGCATCCAGTAGTGTCATGTAACCGGTACGCTGGGCGGGAGGAACGGGTGAACGGCAGCCTGCCCGTTGAGTAACGCTCCGTTGCGTAACGCTCGCGGGGGCGGGGAAGACGGCGAATCGGAGCGTTACGCAACGGGCAGACTGCCGCTCACCTGTTCCTCCCGCCCAGCATACCGGTTACATAACACTACTGATTGCGCCCTGGAAGGTCTATTTTTAGAATGCTTAGTTCATGATTTACCTTAACCTATGTTTTCTCTTTGTTTTCATTCAGCGGTCCTTGCACACAACTGTTCTAATCAAGGTGAAGGTGTCAACATTAACTGTACTTCTATTTAGGATGGCATGCATAGGGTTTTAATACTGCATATATTTGGAGTAACGACCATAGTACTTTTTCACACCTCCTTTATACTAGGAAGGCATCCTACTGCTGTCCTCTACCCAGGAATCAATACTACTTCCATGCTTCGGATTTTTTTTTTTATAGAAGTGACTAGCTTATTTAATTAACGCATTTTAATTGCTGTATGGATTTCCTTAACCTACTCTAATTTCTCACTTTGTTGCAGATAATGTTACGTGTCTCCTCCATTGATTATTGGCAACTGGTGCATTCAGAGAAGACTGCCTCGAGTGTGGATTGCCAACTCTTTGGACTTCCAGCTCTACGAGTTTCATAGCCTTGCCTACCCACCTTGTAAATGCATTGCAATGGTCACATGAACATTTGGAGAGTGGTACTGATACCATCTCTGGGTCTGTTTATAATGACACTTTAGAAGGAAAAAGCCAATTGCAACACCACCACCCACCCACCCAGCCACCCACACACACACACACATACACCCACCCAGCCACCCACACACACACAGACTTTTAAGTGCTGCAAAAAAAAAATGAATCTGATTGTGAAACTTCGGAGAAGTTTCCGAACATTAGTAATACTCTTAGCCACCTTCTGTTTAGTGAGCATAGTCGTTTCTGCCTATTACTTGTATACAGGTCATAAAGAGGAAATAGCCCTCATTGATACCACGGGAGGGGTGGAGTGCGAAGACCTTAAACTTTTACCATACAGGTCCATGGAACTTAAAACTGCAAAGCCAATAGATCCATCCAGAACGGACCTCACCGTGCTGCTGTTTGTTGAAAGCCAATACTCTCAGCTTGGTCAAGACATCATCGCCATCCTGGAATCAAGTCGCTTTCAGTATCAGATGGTGATAGCATCAGGAAAAGGAGATATCCCTCCTCTGGCAGAGAACGGCAAAGGGAAATAC
This sequence comes from Lerista edwardsae, assembly GCA_029204185.1. Taxonomy (NCBI): domain Eukaryota; kingdom Metazoa; phylum Chordata; class Lepidosauria; order Squamata; family Scincidae; genus Lerista; species Lerista edwardsae. The sequence goes on along the minus strand of JAJKFI010035700.1, from coordinate 29,168 downwards.
ATCCTTGTGATATATGAAAATATTTTAAAGTACACATCTATGGATTCATGGAATCGAGAACTTCTGGAAAAATACTGTGTGGAATACAGTGTTAGCATAATTGGTTTTCATAAAGCCAATGAGAACAGCTTGTCAAGCACGAGGCTCAAAGGATTTCCATTGCATCTTTACAATAATGTAGTGCTGCAAGACTGCTTGGTAAACCCACAGTCTCCTCTACTGCACATTACCAAAGCCCCCAGGGTTGAGAGAGGACCATTACCTGGCGAAGACTGGACCATTTTCCAATATAATCACTCCACTTACCAACCAGTGCTTTTAACCGAATTTCAGGCTTCCAAGCCCTTCCCTGCATCGCTGCCTAAGGTGTCTCTCTATGCGACCGTGATTCAGGACTTAGGACTTCACGACGGGATTCAAAGAGTCCTTTTTGGAAACAACTTGAACTTTTGGCTGCACAAGCTCATTTTTATAGACGCCATCTCCTTCTTGTCAGGAAAGAGGCTGACATTATCCTTGGACAGATACATTCTCGTTGACATTGATGACATCTTTGTTGGGAAGGAAGGGACAAGGATGAACATAAAAGATGTGAAGGTAAGGTGAGAATTCATGGTGAGATCTCCACTCTGCTATATATTTCTGACACATAAAGTACTGTTGGCCCAGACAGTTCTCTCAGGATTGTGTTATTCTGCATTTTGCAAACCCCAACCAGTTCTGTAAATTTTTGAATGATGGGGCTAGTTGCTGTTTTTTTGTGTGTTTTTTTTTTCAAATTTATTGCATGTTTTATCCCATCTTTCCTCCAAGGTTCTCAGAGTGGAATACATGATGCCTTGTAACACCATGTTTATCCTCATAACAGTTTTTTGGACCGAATGGTTGAATGGGAATCTAGTAGCCCCTGTCCATGTCTGACATTTTGTCCCATCCACACCAGCAATTCTCAACCTTTTTTTGGGGGGGGGGGCGACTCCTCTTAGGAGATCTTCTTAGGTTCAAGGGCTCCCTGTTAAACAAGGATACACCATGAAAAAATAAACATATTTCAAAAAGAATTCATTTTTGGGAGCCCACGCAATGTTAAAAAAACTGAATAGTTTCCTGACATTTCACCTCAACTATGTGAGGCTTTCTCAAGGGCATGATCTAACTACACTACACCCCAAAACTCAGAACATAGTAATCTAGTCTATTGCCTCCCCAGCTCAAGACTATAGCAAGTATCCTCGCCAAAAGCACAAGGAGCCCTAAGCATAGGTAGACTCAACCACCTCCGGAAAAGCTTGCTCCATCTATTCTAAATGCAAGGACAATTCTGGCCACAGTAGACATAAAAAGTGCAATCCTAACCTGGAGTTAGGCCAGCAACGTTTGGCTGGCACAGGTGACACTGTAAAGTAGACCACTGTCAGACTCAGAGGGGCTAGCACACAGACGTACACCATCCTCCCTGCCTCCAAGAGTGGTCCAAACATACTTTATTGTGTCCCTTGTGCCAGCCAAACTTTGATGGCCTAAATGTGCTGGCCTCAGATTAGGATTGCACCCAAAATCATTTATTTTTGGTTTTCAGTCTGTGGCCCCATTCAAATATGTCAAGGCCCCCCACAGTGGCCCATTTAATTCCCATGGAGAATGGTTGCTCTATACCACACTGGTTCTAGCATTGAAACTTAAGATATTTGACTGTGTGTGCATTTAGATTGAGCTTTGCCGCTAAAACTCATTCAGGGTAGGTATGGAAGGGGGAAGTTGATAAAGCAATGAAAACTTCAACCCCATCAGACTGGTAGATGGATGTTTACACAATCAGAATAGCACCTGATTTGCAAAGAAGAGAGGGAGACTATTAGGGCACGATCCTAACCAACTTTCCCGCACTGACATAGCTGTGCTAATGGGCCATGCGCGGCATCCTGCAGTGGAGTAGTAGTCAGGGAGGTCTCCTCAAAGTAAGGGAATGTTTGTTCCCTTACCTTGGAGCTACCCCGGTGATGGTTGAGATTGCACCGTTAGTGAGTGAACCAGCAGCCCACCCGATGGAACAAAGAGCACTGAACCCAGGGAACCAGCCTAATTTCCCACAGTGAGCCATTAGAAGAAATAGCTAGCCATCAAGAGTTATATTTATAGAGCTTGCCTCCTGCTAAGATCTAATTGCATAAAAGGAAATAATTTTGACTGTTGTCCTGAGGGATCCTTGGAAAGGAGGCTGGGCAATCTGTAGATAAAATTTTGAGATTAAAATAAATTAATAGCACTAGGAGGGTACCTTATTGAATCTTCCCTTGGAGTTGTCTAAATAAGTCTAAATATCAGATGGATTATCATCATGGGAGCAAATATCAAAGCCATCTCTCCATTTCAGAGTCTCCATCTTGCAAATGCTAAAATTATTCTCTGCATTATAAACCCTATACCCCATGCTTCTTTTTGTTTTCCGTAAGTCTTATATGGACCTCTGTTGAAGGAATAACTGGACTTTCAGGTTTATCTGCCCCCTTGTTTCTTCCACAAAAGTCCAAATAAGCCTCCAAGTTAAATTTAACTTCAAGACTTCAGGTTAAATGTAACCATCTGTAAAAACCAGTTATTTCACAAAATAGTTTGTTATCTGTGGTATACAAGAATATTGTGCCAATATTGTTCACTCTATTTCTTTTCAGCCCTATGGCCTCAGTTATCTATGAAAGTTCTATGGACTGTCTCAGATGGTATTTTAAAGAATTAAATAGATACATCAGGGGCGTGGTGGCACTATGGATGAAACCGCTGAGCTGCTGACCGGAAGGTTGGCAGTTTGAGACCATGTAACCGAGTGAGCTCCCGTTGCTTGTCCCAGCTCTTGCCAAGCTAGCAGTTCGAAAGCACGTAAAAATGCGAGATGATAAATAAGTACCACTTCAGTGGGAAAGTAATGGCATTCTGTGCGCCTTGGCATGTAGTCATGCTGGCCACATGACTATGGAAGCTGGTATGGAAGCTCTTCAGCTGAGAAACAGAGATGAGCTCCACCCCCTACAATTGGTCACAGCTAGACCATTCGGTCGTGGGGAAACCTTTACCTTTTTATAGATACATCTGATTCAGATCTGGATGCACTGGCAAATGCAGATGACATCCTTTATTCTCAGTGGGATGTGCAGTTGGAGGTGCAGGAAGCCCTACAGAGGGTCAGCATTACTCATAGTAACTTGAAATAGCCCTTTTGCCCTGCGGTGGTACAATCATAGCGATCACATCACTGCCTGCCCCATCACCCAATCCCTTAAAGGGGCAGAGGCAAAGTTTCCCAGTCTGGTGGTCACAACTCATTGGTTCAGGAACCACAGCCCTTGTAAGTCCCATTGCTTTCAGTGTACTTACAAGTATGCATAGGATCACAGCCATAGTTTGCAATCCTTCCACTTAATGCTCCTTAGTAGTCCATGGCTGAAAACTGAATGTGACAGTAGGCTGTGACAATAGCTTTTCATCCCAAGGCCATGTGTAGCACTAGGGGAAAACATGGGAAGTTATGGAGAAGTCAGCACTCAAGCACTCAATTATACTACTATTGGATTTTTGAACCCAACACTTACAAAGAAACTGTACTAATAGTGACATTATTACGCATTATTGTGGATAGCAGCTTCCGCTAATAGGGAGGGAGGCAAAAGGGAATTCTGCTTGAGAATGCCTTTGCCAGGGATACATTTGCCAGGGATAATGTACCATTTTGGCTTCCTCTATACAAGCTGCAGCAGGAGTATTAAAGGACAAGAAGATAAAATGATAAATCTCAGGCATTACAGCCAACTATTCGTCCAAAAATGCTTTTTCTATAAAAAGCATATATCTGCAGAGATTTTAGGCAATATTTCTGTCACATTGCAGGTTTCTGCACCACAAGGAATAGGGAATAATCCTAACCTGGAGTTTGGCCAGCACAGTTAGGCCAGCAAAGTTTGTCTGGCACAAGGGCCACCACAAAGCACATTTGGAGCACTCTCGGAGTCAGGGAGGATGGTGCACGTCTGTGTGCTGGCCTCTCTGACTCTGAGAGTGGTCCAGACATACTTTACAGTGGCCCTTGTGCTGGCCAAACTTTGCTGGCCTAACTTGTGCCAGCCTAACTCCAGGTTAGGATTACGCTCTCAGATTGCTTCTTAAGACATGCTGCAGGAACCCTTCCACTCCAGTAAATGAAAGGTGTCTTGATACTGCGTTTGGGAAGACTGTGAGTATTCTAGCAAGTCATCAGGCAGGCACTTAACTCCTGAATTTTTAGCCAAATAATTGGCGTAGCTTTCATTTGCACATAAGCATAAATTGTGATTCGCCTTGGGTGCCTTCGGGCAGAAAGGTGGGATATAAATCCAATAAATACTACTACTACTACTACTACTACTACTACTACTACTACTACTACTATTACTACTACTACTACTAATAATAATAATAATAATAATAATAATAATAATAATAATAATCCTGGCATTAGCCCGCTAGATGCCAAATTGCAGTCTGTGAACCTTGTGGTTCAGAAATTTTTACTGGTAATCATGATACATTTGATAATGAGTATGGAGTTACAACTGGAGCCAAAGATGTGAAGTGCCAGAGAAAAAATGCCTAGGAGACATGGTCAGTGGATTGTATGTTAAGGTTTAACTGAAGTGTGGATTGAGAGTCCAATCCTATACTTACCACTTGATGCTGGTCCAGGTCTTCCACTGGTGCTGAATGCCATAAAGGAGTCAGTGCCAGTTGTAAAAGGTACTCAGACAACGCAAAACATAGCTCACTGCCAGGTATGCAAGCAGGAAGGCCTACGCCTTCCTGCCAAACATTGTTGCATCTCCTGCCACTTGCTGCAGCAGGTACATCCATGTGAAAGGAGAGAGCGGGGCAGGGAAGGCAGAATAGGGGCAAGGAAGGGGGAGGGTTCGGCAGGAGAAGCAGCCACCTAATACTAACCCCCTCCCCAGACCCAATCGCCTGGTGTGAGTTCATGCAGACCTGCACCAGCTATTTACCTTGTGCAGGTCCACGTAGAAAACTGCACCCCCCCTGTACCATAAGGCTTACCTCCAGGTAAGTGAACTATAGTTCCCTTATCCAGAGGAGACCTACACATAGGTCCCAGGAGCAGTGGGGCCCAATGTGGGGCATTCACGTGGGGCCCTCACCCTTCCCACCCCCCACCCCCACTCATCATACAGACATGTCGAGCACTTGTGATGCTTTGTGCAGGGGTATGAGACATCACTGCCAACTGCTTCTGGAAGGCCCATTTCAGGCTGTTTGGAGGCAGGGCCAGATGGAACGGCCCAATGAGCAACTGTTCCACTTGCCCCATTGGCTTACAGCCCACAGAGATCCTGGCTGCAGCAGCAAGCTATCTGCTCACCAGTGTCACCAGTTGCACCAGTGTGGGTCCCCACCCCAAAGTACGGGACCCAATGTGATGACATAGGCCACATTCGCTTAAGGCCTCCACAATTCCCCCCCCCCCAAGCATAACACACAACTGTCACCATTTTGGCACCAATGCATTGATGGGGTGTGGGGAATAGGATTGGGCCGTGAGACATGATTTCAAATTACATCTGGGGTTCAGATGGTGAAAGTGCTTACATCCTCTCTCCTGCCAACCAATACCCAATACTTGCCTTGGCCCCCATGGAAAACCCTTCCTTGATCGATGCTACTACTGTAATGATCATGTCCACAAATAAGAACCAAAATGAGAGGCTGAAGAGACGTTTGGGGGGAAGATGTTCTGGGGGGAACTGTCAAAGCACAGGAAACTGAAGCATCAGCCACTTTAGATATTATTGTAAGAGTTATGCTGAGCAAATAAAGCTCCTTTGTTGCACACTCAGGTCTCTTGTTCACATCATGTACAAAGTTTATAGCAGGCATATATTGTAGCTGCTGCTCTTTTCTTTGCACTGAAAGGATGTACACATGGTGCAGCCTTAATATATTTTGCTACCTATGATCAATAGTTTCCTGCTGGGGAAAAAAATGTTTGCCGTCACTAGGGATGATAACTGCAAATAAAACTGCTTTGCAAGTAGTAGTTTCCTGCATTTACCTTTTTGAAGAAGCTTCTGTTGCAATGGTTCTCAAGCTTTTTAGAAGCGGGCGTGCTTTTGCCATAACGCAACGGGACGCAGCGAGCACGCTGCCGATCACCGTGGAAACTCGCCCAGCGACCGCGAAAACTCCGCCCAGCGAACCGGTAGGCTGACACCACTGCTCGTCATGACCAACTGTAGGGGGCAATGCTCATCTATGTTTCTAAGCCGAAGAGCCAGCGTTTGTCCGAGGACAAGTTTCCAAGGTCACGTGGCCAGCATGACTATACGCCAAGGCGCATGGAACCCACTGCGCCACCACATCCCCTATAATTCCTTAAAAGCCTCTTTACTTAATTTAAGGGAAATCTCCATTCAGGGGTCATTCAGGGGTCATTCACTGGGTTGCATTAAAGGAGGACAAGACCCTACCCAAAATCAATATAATTGCATATTTTTAGCTTTTATTGTCCTACATTTTCTTGAATGTCCCACTTTTTGGGGTGCTGTGTCCTCTTTTGTGATTATGACATCTGGACACCCTGCCTAGAGTGTCTTGTGACTCAATTGTGTCTTCAAGTTTGATTTACAATTGGTAAAAACTAGAAGATTATAAAAAAAAAAACACCAGCCTTTATTTTGCGTAGAAATACAGATTTTTACACGTAGGAATTTGAGTGACTGCCCAATTTTATTAATTCCGAGCACCCCTGACGAACTTAGAGAACCATTATATCGTGTTAAACTCTTCTGCTTTCTTCTAAATGTCTGCCGTTAGTCACCTCCTTAGATTTCTGAAGGGCTCGATCTTTCCCTCTCGCCTGATCTTTGTGCATTAAAAAGCACTTTGAACTCTGAAAGAGTGGTCTCCTTTCTGTTCCATAAGGACACAAATGACATATAAGAGGCATGCAGCTCTTTAGATCATAAGGAACAAAATAGCATCATAACATCAGGGGACAGCATTCCTATGTGTGTTCAGAAGACGGCGTTAGGTGTGATAAACCTAATTATAGAGCAGCCATTTGGTAACTTGTGTGATCCTTCTGAAAGAACCATTGATTTCATATACAAAAGAAGGGAGAGAGAAAATTACACTGGCCTATGGGCAAACGTTTACAGTAAAGTTATCAAGTGTTTTGCAGTATCCTGAAACTGTAGATACTGAATCAGTGGATACTGGTGCAAGCCTATAATGGAATAATGCCATTCTATTCCAATCAGCTCCTCTAAAGGCTGAATGTGATATATACCCATGCTGGGAGACCCAGAAGTGCATCTTTTAAGCTATTTTTAGCCTCAAGAGCCTGGGGAACTGCACCGTTTGACCATGCAATTTTGGCCCTTTTTTCCTTTTTAAGTATGGTGACCCTGGTATCCTTAAATGGTGACCCTGGTATCCGTGGGCTGGGCAGGGGCAGTTCAGGGGTAGGACAAGGAGAAGCTCAATGACATCTGAGAGCCTATACCCCTTTCCCTGTCCTGAATTAGCATAGCTGGCATAGTCTGAGGAGACCCATCAGAGACCAGGCAGCCTATGGAGAAGTAAGTAACAAAGAGTTTTATTCTCCTGGGCTGTCTGGTTGTCCATACTGTAGCAAGCAGCATGTGCTTCATCAGAAGCCCCAGTGGAGGATAGTATTGGGCTCTTAGTTTGGCCAATCCTCAGTCATGTCTAGTTTCATGCCATGTCTAGTGTGTCTAGTCATGTCTTGTGTGACTGTTTAACACAATAAACTGAATTTTTGACCTTTACAGTCCAATCCTGTTTAATGCTAGCACCAGCAGAGAACACATTCTACCAGGGCAGGCAGCCACAAAGAGGCTGTAAAGCATTTTGTAGCAACATAAGCGGATATGTTATCCGCAGGATAACAGGAAAGCCCAGTGCAGAGCAGGAAAGCCCAGTGCAGGGGATGGAATGGGGCGGGCAGAAGGTGGAACATGGAGGTGGGAGGCGTGGGCAGACTGGGCATGGGCATGGGAGTGGGTTCGGTGGCAGTGTTTGCCAAATCCAAACTCACTTCCTGGGCCTGACCCTGCTCCATGGGTCTACAAGGACTTGCGCCAGTGATATTGCTGGTGCAGGTGTGAGTTGCCTCATTTCATAGTTGCTGGGGCTTACCCAGGGGCAAAGGGACAAATGTTCCATTACCCCAAGGAGACCTCCAGCAGCCTAAAAATCACCGATGGGATGCAGCAGAAGCTGCACTGGCACCACTGCATCTCTGCACAGGGATTTAGGTGGGATTAGGCTGTTAGTTGGGACGTGGTGGCGCAGCAGGTTAAACCGCTGCTGCTGGGCTTTCCGACCGGAAGGTTGGGAGTTCAAGACTGCGTGACGGAGTGAGCTTCCGTTGCTTGTCCCAGCTCCTGCCAACCTAGCAGTTCGAAAGTACCTAAATGCATTTAGATAAATAGGGACCACTTCGGTGGGAAGGTAACGGCATTCCGTGCACTATGGCGTAGAGTCATGCCAGCCACATGACCACAGAAGCTTGTCCTCGGACAAAACGCTGGCTCTACAGGCTTTGAAACGGAGATGAGCAGCGCCCCCTACAGTCGGTCATGACTAGACCATTCGGTCGTGGGGAAACCTTTACCTTTAGGCTGTTAGTTAGATCTCTCCAGTCATTCTATTTTATTCTTTGAAACAATATAAAAGATGCCAGAGGCTGTGACAAAAATAAGTCATTTATTAATAATAGTGTATTTTCTAATTTTAATGTTTTCATTGACTTACTAAATCAGGATACTAGGTGGGTGGCAGTTTCAAAACAACAAACCTGAATTCTTTTGCTTTTTCATTCAGGCAGCTTGCAGAATTGTGTTGGGGTAACTGGTATTGAATTACAATAGATCTGGGCATCCTTCCCCTTTCTGGTCTTTCATATAAGTTAGGAGAAGCAGGTCAATTTATGCACCATGGCTGTCAATTACACCTTGGCTCCCTAAATACATTACATTTTCCTAGTGGCGTGGCAGCATCAACACTGGGGAATTTTTGTTGGATTGGACTGCTAGACACTTTCAGACTACGTATACTGTATTATAGGGATACATGTAGGGAGGTTTTCATGACAATGTCTGAAATCAATCCCCTGCCACTATAATAATATTTCAGATGGTTCTTTATGGAGAGAGAACAATGTAAGCTGTGAGCAGTGCCACGCTTAGGCCGCACAACCTGGTGCAACAGTTGTTTGCAGGGCCGAACTCCCCCATGGCCCCCTACTTACCTGGAGGAACAGCAGACCCTCTCAGAGCCAATGGCATCTGCCACAAAGTGTATAACCCAGAAACAGGTCATGGTGACATGATAACGTTACAGCCAATTTCTTCCAGAAGGGGGGGGGAGGAAACACGGGCGGGACCAACCAGCAGCAATGATCTGCTGGTGTGGGTCAGCTAATGATCTAGGGGGTGATCCACTCACCACCCTAGTGTGGGGGGCCCTCATGGTTGGGGCCTGGTTAGGCAAAATCAGCGAAATCACCCTAGGACTGCTCCTGCCTGTGAGCCAGGACCCTTGACCTTGGTTAGGGGGTGGAGCCTGCTGCCATAGAGCTATCCTCCTGTGCATGTCCAGAAGGATTGTTGTGTCTGGTCCTCCCTGCTCTCTTCTGTGACTTGTCACAGTCCATGCTTGGATTTGTACCGGGCACGCACTGTAATCTCCACTTACAGCGCAATCCTGTGGAATGCGCAGCGTCGACATAACGGGGTTGCATTGACGGTGCACACTTAGCGTTGACGCAGGGGCGCTGATCAGCACCCCTGTGTCGGTGCTATGGCAACAGGACCAGCACTGCAGGCCCGCACAGCACTTCCCTTGCATCAACCGGAGCCAGCCAGCCTGAGGGAGGTGCCATGACGGGACGGCTCTGGGATTGGCGGGGGGAGGGCAGAACGTGGGTGGGTCCAGGATTCGTCCATTAAGGTCAAATCCTATACCCGTTCGGGAGGCTGCACAGCCCTGATTCGGGCCGCACGTTCTGCTCGGATCTGCGCCTGCTGTTTGATCCGAGGAGCCCATGGGGGAAGCTGGAGCCTCCCCTACATGTATGGGTGCGAACGTCCCCTTGCTATTGGAAGGCTCCAGCCTTGCCAACTCTGTGCTGTGTTTGGCACAGGCTGGCCGGCCTTGCTAATCCAGCGCAGTGTAGGATTGAGCCCTTAGTCACTGCCTGATGGTAGCAAATTGTGGGTGAGCTGCCCCTTCCCCTCCCTGATCAGTTGCCAACTGATGAAGGATGACTGCGAATAGAACTCTTGCCACCATGCCAACCACCACTGTCCTTGCCCTTAGCACTGACATTTCTCCAGAGGTCCACCCCGATTTTAAGTGCTACTGATTTTACAATTGCTTCACCCCTTCAGTGGGAAAACCATACCAAATTGACCCAGCTATCCTCTGCAACTCTGTTGTCCCTAGAATTCTTGCATGCTCCCCACAGGGCTTCCACAAGGCGATAGCTACTGCACATGAGCCACCATGCAAAAGCACCTTTGGGGTGAATTCTCCTCTGAGCCACCTGTTGACATGGTTCGTAGACCTCGGCTTTAAACAACAGTGTTGGTTACTCGACAGGAGAGAAAGCAACAACAACCAGTTATTTCCTGTATTAGGAAATAACACTTTAAGTAGTGATTCGGTGCCATGAGGCAGAAACACTAGCTAGTCCAACCTTAAGGAGCGGTCATGATTGTTGTCTTAAAAGCACTTGATGCAGCAATAAATACTTCACAAAGGATGTCAGATGCAATGCCCTTCCATTAGCAACAATATTCCTGGCATTTCTTTAAATATGCCTTTTGTCATCCAAATGCACACAGAAGAAAAATAGCTCGGAGGCCAACAGCACCACTTGCTACCATTAACATTATGCAAGAAATTTCCAAGCAACCCAGTTCAGACAGGGGTATTATTTATTCATTGGAGTGCATGCACAGGCAGACGGAGAGGAGGGGGAGAAAGCCCTTTGCAGAGCAAAACTCACCATTTATGGGCAGGGGACAATTGGTTTATCTATAAAGAATCTGCAATAGTCAGGTTTGGGGAAAAAAAACCGCATCACCATTTGGTAAAAAAAAATTGCTCAATCCAAGAATGCACACCCTTATAGCACAATCCTAATCTGGAGTTAGGCCAGCACAGTTAGGCCAGCACAGCTTGGCTGGCACAAGGGACACCATAAAGTATGTTTAGACCACTCTCGGAGTCAGAGAGGGCAGCACACAGACGTGCACCATCCTCCCTGGCTACTAGAGTGGTCCAAATATGCTTTATGGTGGCCCTTGTGCCAGCCAAATTTTGCTGGCCTAACTGTGCCAGCTTAACTCCAGGTTAGGATTGCACTCTTAGTTGCTAGTATCTGGACAAACTCAAGAATGAAGGATAACTTTAATAACACAGCTGCTAAAATCAGCCTTTCTTTCATGCTCCAGTCAGATTCAGAGAGCTTCATATTAGAAAGCTTTGATCTTAGGACTGAAGAGACTTCAGAGATGATTTGCTGAATGTGTGAAGGGGGGGGAGGAAATACCACCTGCTGGCCCCAATCTCTTTCTGGCCCAATCAGGAAGAGCCTGCATGCATCCAAACTGCAGGGTTCCTGATGGTCATGACAGTATTGTTGTGCATCTACTTTATATGTGCATAGAGGCCCTTTCAAAAAAGGGCAAGTGTAAAGGGCAGCCAACAGTTGCGATTTTGCTCCCCTCCCCCTTCCCACGGGCATTGCATAAGTCACATTACGACAATCACAGGCCTGGGCTTTGCCTAAAGTGGGTTTGAGAGGTCCCAGCCTTGGTCTCCTAAGATATATGCCGCTCCATTCAATCACCTACATCAGCATTAGGATCTCGACCAAGGAGAATGGTGACCAACCAAGCTGTTGGGGTTCAGGCTACCTGTGTTAGTGACAGAGCCAGCTGAGGCTACACCCCGGGCCAGGCCTATGATCACCTCCCCGTGCGCCATCTTCTCACCCCCTGTGATGCCCCCTCCATGTCACACTCCATTTCGGAGCACTTTCAGCGGAGGGGAGGGTGGGTGGGCCAAATGCCGCCTGCATGGCTCACCTATGCATTGCCTGCATTGCCTCCACTGACGGTGGCTTGGGTGGGTGAGCAGCAGCGGCAACTCTGCTGCCTCTCTGGCCCCTGTGACCCCCCCTCTGGGGCCCCCACCAGCCCTGCCACTGACCTGGGCTTTCATTTTCTGTCTTCCTCTGTGGTGGGACGTTCATGGCTGTACCACAGGATGGGCAATCAGCCCAGTAGTGCTATCCAGCCGGTATACTGGGCGGGACTTACGTTTGATCGGCAGTCCGCCCATTGTGTCACGCCGCGTTCCACCGCTTTCCTGCACGCCCCGGGGGGCGGGAAAGCAGCAGAACGCGGAGTGACGCAACGGGGAGACTGTCGATCAAACGTAAGTCCCGCCCAGCATACCGGCTGGATAGCACTACTGAATCAGCCCCAGCTGTGATTGGTCCTGGAGTTGCCGCAGGACCGGCCTCCCCTTCTCCCTGGTTGCCTTCGTTGGCCAACTGGGGGTGACGTATTTTCAGTTTCCTATCCTCAGGAGAATTTTTTTTTTTTTACTTTCAGTCAATGCATTATGCATTAACTCACTCCTTTTATTTACTGCCCTACACATGCTGCTAGCAACACATGCCGCCAGCAGATTAAATTCTCCAGCTTTTTTATTGCAACTCTGTTCTTGATTCAGGAGCCCAACACCAATATCAGTTTTAGCTTAGCCTTCACTTCCTGTTTGTGTGCCTTATATCTTATTCATGCATTTAATACCTCTGTTATCTCCATGTCCTTTGTGCAGATGCAATTCCAGCACCACTGTAGAGCATTTTTGAATTGCCGTATCTCAGAAAACGATACATTCTGGGGATAGTAGGAAAGAGCCTTCTGCAGTATAAAACTGTATGTTATATAGCAAGCAAACATAATTATTATATAAATCTTAACATACCTTCGACCAGAGAATGAATGCGCATAAATGTGTTTTGTCCTAGAGACCCAAATGAGGCCAATTTTGAATCCCAATGGTTAAGAACTTGTCCTGGGACTCAACCTATGTATGGCATGCCAATGCTAGGGCCAACATGTTTTGAACTGGAGTAAGATTGGATGAGCAGAAAATCATCTCTTTTTCTTCAGGCTAGTAGATGTATTGTCAGAGGGTGCAATCCTAACTTGGAGTTAGGCCAGCACAGTTAGGCCAGGAAAGTTTGGCTGGCACAAGGGACAATGTAAAGTGTGTTTGGACCACTCTGAGTCAGAGAGGCCAGCACACAGATATGCGCCATCCTCCCTGACTCCAAGAGTAATCCAAACACACTTTACGGTGGCCCCTGTGCCAGCCAAACTTTGCTGACTTAACTATGCCAGCCTAACTCCAGGTTGGGATTGTACCCACAGTGGTGTGCCTACACTATAGTTATGTTTCACAACTCTGTTATATTTAGAACTCAATCTGTCCCCCTGCCAATGCAACTGTGCCAAAAACAAGTTATTGTATCCAGTGGGTGAGGCAGATGGGGAGTCTTTGGAGGGAAAAGGATATCTGTAACCGGCCCAAGTCTGAAAGAAGAAAGGTGTGAAGAGGCCCTCTCAAAATGGCTGCCGATAGAGTATGGCAGACTCCATCCGCAGCCATTTTATGATAGTAGAATGTTCTTCCGCTGTCAGAAAAGTTCTGGTTAGATTTGGACTGTTAGATGATAAAGTTGTGGCCCAAGTTTCACCCAACACATTTATTTTCTGGTGTGGGCTCAATGTCAAAGTACTTTCCGGTCCACGCCCCCCACTTCATGGTATAAATTGAAGTAGCTTTGCTTTTTCTTGTTCTTCTTAAGGCATTGAAAGGCTGCAACCAGAGCCATTCCTGGCTCCAAGCGTGCCCGGCGGCAGGGCAATGTCACCGCGCCCCCAGAGCAGCTGCCCCACCCCCATGAGTTAGCTGGCCACATCTCCCGGTACCCAGAACTGCTCCATTAAGGAGTGATCCAAGTGCAAGGGAGGGCGGCAGGGCAAAAAAGCACATGGGTTGTTCTGTGCAACAGCACCTCAAGGCTAGTGGCTCCCATTGCTCTTGTCACATCCTGCAGCACCCTCCTTCCACCTCCGGCCGCAACATGAATTAACATCTATTAACATATAGTTCACCCCTTAAATGAAAAAAAAGATTTAAAAGAGTCAACTTCAAAATGAGTAAATTCAAAATTCTGAGAACTACAAGCAAACCCACAACTACCTTTTGCTGTGATGAGCCAGTATTTTCAGGGGAAGGGCAGAGGTGGAAAGTTGCAAATTCAGCATCACCAGATAGGACTAGGAAGGACTCGTGCCTGAAACCTTAGGCAGCTGTTGCTAGTCAGTGAAGACAATACAAGCTTAGCTGGACCAGTATCCTGACTCTGTATACTCAGGGCTCTATATACTGACACCTCAATTATGTTGCAAACTGCAAATATTCTGCCTAGAGGCAACAATAATGGCCACCTTTATGCACTGAAGTTACCATGAGGTGGCTTTTGGCTTTAATTTTCACACTTCTTTTATAAGCACCCTCATTTAATGAGAGCAATTCCACATGTGAAGGAGACCTTTCATTTTCCATGAGTCACAATATCCACCAATATGGGCTGCAGACCTTCCAGAAATAGGTGTTGTGAAGTATACAGGGCTAGAGGCCAGCCTAGCAAAGTGAGATTTAGAAGATCAACACATGAAATCCCACTGAGTCACCCAAATAAAAGGTTTTTGAATCACTGGAGTTGTCTGTGGGAACAACTGAAATCTGTTTACTAAAATAATGTTGTATAATAGTTCCTCACAGTGTTGTGAAAGACTCATGACACGAGTTTTAACATTTTGACCTAACTCGTCTGAATCCAGTCACGCGTGCCGTTAACTCTTACTCTGGCTTGCTAACTTGACCACTAACTCTCAATGAGTCAGCAATTCTGGCAACTCAAATCAGTGCATGTGCTTCATTACTTTGTTGTAGCTTCCAAGTTCTATGTCAGAAAGAACTCTTTCAGAAAGTTGCCAAGACAAACGGGTGCTTTGTTACTCCCAGCCAGAAGAACAGGCGCCGAGTGGGGTGTGGAGAGAACGTGGAAAGCTGAGACATCTTCAAATGTCTCAGTTTTAGTTTCTGGTAGCTGACTGCAGCAAGCACAAGGTGTGGGGAGGAAGGAACACAAGATCTGGGAAGAGGAAAGAACGGTTCAGTCAGCTGAAAGGGGAAGGAGGCGGGAGCAGAGTTGTCATGTCCATCTCTGAAGGGTCGGACCCTGATTGGATAAAAGAACAGTTTGAGTTCTGGCTCTAGGTGAGGGAGGGGAGTGGGGGAGGAGTCTTGGCCATAGAAGAACATTGCTTAGCCATGGAGAGTGGTAGGAGTTTTCATTGCAGCAGCCAGTTTCGTATGGCGCCAAAGGTTCTCTGCAGCCACTCTTGCTCGCTCGTTCGTGTAACAGCTGCAGTTCAGTTTGGCTTTGGTGGAAAACAGGTCTCACAATGAATGATGTGCCATTGCCAGGACTATTTTTCTCCCTTCTGTTCTTCAGAGTTCACTTGAGATGTGAATGGCAGAGGGGGGAGGTTTCGTTGTGGCGGCCAGTTAGGAGTGCAGTACTGCTAGCAGCATATTGCTGGCCCACCAGAACACTAGCATTAAGTGTGAAACAACAATTCCCCGCAACTCCCATTTCGACCATTTGCAGTGCATGCACACGCCTGACTTGCCCCGCAGCTTGCCACAAAAAGACTTGTGACTTGAGAAAAAATGACTTGTGAACTTGCCATAAATGCCCACTAGGACTCGTACACAAGTCAATTCATGAGGGGACAGAAACCCCTGACTCGACTCGACTTGAATTTTGAGACTTGTTCCCAACACTGGTTCCTCAACAATAGGCAGATATAACTGGTCACTCTTTAACTGACTTTTCACTGCAGAGAAATACAAAGATCCATTTTGGTTTCATAATGTTAGGATGACAGGCCGCAAAATAGTATTTTTAACAACATGATACTTCAAAAAAAGCTAGGAGAAATATCAGTCACTGAATTCTTTTGAAGGCATATGAATATTTTAGTACTAGCCTCAGGGGAAAAAAATTAAACCAATGCAAATAATGTCTACTTTTAACATTTTCCAAGAGTCAAAAGCATAGTTTGTGTACTATATTCAAGTATAACTCTATTATCCGTATCATCCACCAGAACATTCTGGAACTTCTGTTGTAAGAAACTTTATTACCACTTTGAGTTTATTCGACCAAGGAGTATAGTACAGATATAAATTATCTGTGTAATGTATTTCCAGAATTTATTATCTAGCAGGTTGATGCAACATGACAATTTTCCAGCATTGCATTTAGGTGCTACACAAAGAAAAATGTGCTACTTCAGTTCTTTCTGTGCCAACGCTGAAAATTCCCAGCACATGGGTGCCACAACATCATGCACTCTGTGTACAATAATGTTCACATGAAAGTCTGTGAGAAAGTGGGCTTCAAGGACAAAGCTGGGTCAGGATCATTTTTATTGGGTCAGGATCAAGGTCAGGATCAAGTTTTATTGCTCATGGAATAAATGTCTCGCGGAATAGATGTCTCACGGAATATATTCTAGCCCTTTGAATAGTTGCTCAGCCTCTGCTCAGATTGACAGTTACAGGTTGGCATAAAATCTGCATCTACACTGAGCTGGCTGTATGTGATGTGGTATGGGGGGATGTTACTGCCTCCAGGACCCAAAGGTCAGCATCGTTGTCAAGGAAGGAAAGTGCAAGATCTTGAGGCTGATGGGGAGAAACCTTCCATGCAGAGCCATAACTAGAGCGGAGCAAGAGGAGCACACGCCCCTGGTGATCCACCAAGAGGGGATGCAAGATTGCCTCCAGGCTCTGCTGTAATTATGGAGAGGACTGCCTCTGTGCTGCAAGCAGCATAAAGGCATTCACCTCCAGGATGTCCCCAGAGGAGGCACTGACTGTGTGTGTGCCTGGCTGCTCCTTCATCAGGAAGTACCCGGAAGAGAGTGCCTTCTCGCGTCTTGCAGCATAAAGGCAGTCGTCATTGGGCTGTCCTCAGAAGAGGAGGCACTGGCCACTTCATGCACCCACCCCACCTCCAAGGAGAATCCCAAAAATGATGTCACAACATTGAGATGTGATTGCTCCAGGGGCACTGGGGTGAGAGTTGTGCCCAGAGCGCTTGGGCAGGAGCCAGGTGCTTATGGCTCTGCTTCCACGCAAGACCAAGGTGCTTCTGTTCCACCCTTGTCCTCCTCCTGGTGAGGCTGGTCCATGTTCTTGGATGACCAGATTGTGTCCACCACTTACAAAGATTCTGGGGTGAACACACTCTGCTCCTAGCTTCTGATCGGTGTCTACAATCATCCTTGATTGGGTGGAAGTCCTTGTCTGCTTGCCTGGCTTGCTCCACCCATGTTCCACCCATATAGACATGACATCTCATTGGCTGCAGTGCCTTTGGCAACTTCTAGCTTATCTGAAAGCAGCACATGTGGCTACAGAGCAGCTCTTATCACCTTGATTTAACACACCTTCAGTTCAGAAGTCTTGCGGCTTGAGCTGTGACTGAAGGCACAATCCTAATCTGGAGTTAGACCGGCACAGATAGGCCAGCAAAGTTTGGCCAGCACAAGTACCACTGAAAAGTATGTTTGGACCACTCTCTGAGTCAGGGAAGATGGCGCAGGTCTGTGTGCTGGCCTCTTGACTCTGAGAGTGGTCCAAACATACTTTACGGTGGCCTTTGTGCCAGTCAAACTTTACTGGCCTAACTGTGCCGGCCTAACTCCCGGCTAAAATTGTGTTCTGAATGCCTCCATTATTGGTGCAACTGCGTAGGATGGGGATCTAAATAACTTGAGGGTAAACCATGAGTCACTGAGTTAAATTTCACCAGTGTGTATCCCTTATTATTTTACTCTCAATTCTATTCCAAATCCCTGTGTCTGTTTCTATATCTGGAAGTTATGAGCATAATGCAAAATAACACTTTTACAAAACATTTATAATGCCACTAGAAATGTCGAAATGAGCATGAAATGCCTGTAACACATTATCTTTGGTGTGAACTTTTTTTTTCAGTAGCCCCAACCGATGAGCGAGTCTCTCCTAATATCGCTGCAAATTAGCCAGGTTGTTCTGAATCAAATTAATAATATTGCTTTTTCTCTTAAAACAGTTACCCAAACACAGAGTGTGAGTTCTTTAATAGTACAGAAACTTGGCATGTGTTGGCCATGCAATTCATCCTGAGATTCAAGAGCACTATAAACACCCGTCTGTAGTATTATAAAGTGTAATTTCACTGTATTTGTTATTAGGAAAGGGAATAAGGTTTCCCATATGTTTTCATCATTATTTCTGCTGTAACTGGAAACAGGCTGCTAGTACATTATCTGGAAATAAAAGCAGCCCAGGGGTACTGTAAATAATGCTGGGAGGCCACTGTAGATTGGATATCCATTAACAGCTGGCAGAGGTTTCTTCTGAACACAGAGAAGAAGCTTGCATATCCAAAGCAGGAAAAGCATGTAAATCCTGTGACTAATGAAACTCGCCATGATGTCTTTATGTGGTGCCAAAGCGCATTTCCAATGCGAGGCCTAAAAATTGGCTTCAAAGGCAAGTGAGAAGGCCCAAGGAAAGTGTAATCACTGCAAAGCATATTGATGACTGTCAGAGGACCCTGTGGGGACTATTCAGTGGCATCATCCAGGCGGAATGGCCCGGTACACCGTTCCACCAGTTCTGCGGACGGGCCCAGGCCGCGCCGTCTCTCCGGAGGATGGGCGAGCTGCTCCTGGGCCTGCCCGCCCTCCCTCGCGTCCTGAATCACTCTGAAATGGAGCGATTCGGGCACTGTGAGGAGCAGGGAGGCGTGGCAGCCCTCCGCCATAGAGGCAGAAGGCTGTCAATCATCCGGGCGTTCCAGTTCCTGGCGCGCCCAGATGACATCACTGGGACTATGACAACATGGAGGCCTGTAAAATGGAGATCCACTGGACTCTTTGTTTTATGAATGGCTCCGTTCAATGTGCTGTCTGCTGGCCTCATTTGCTCCATCTACTCCTGGGCTTGTTTTGCTTTACTGTATGTGGTGGGGCATGGTTGGCCTGAATTGCCTCTCTACATGCTAATATTACACTTCACAGTATTTTGTTTGCAGATTTTTATACAGCCCTTCCTCCAAGAAACTCAGGGTGGTATACTTAGTTCCTTCCTTCCTTTGGTCCTCACAACAACCCTGTGAGGTAAACATAAGAACATAAGAGGTACGTGAGGCTGAGAGAGAGTGACTGGCCCAAGGTCACCCAAGAACCTTTGTGGCTGAGTGGGGATTTGAACCTGGATCTTCCAGGTCTAAGTCTGAACTCCTGAACCACTACACCATCCTAGCTGTTAGCATTGGTATTATTTCAATAAGGGCACAATCTTAATCTGGAGTTAGTCCAGCACAGTTAGGCCAGCAAAGTTTGGCCAGCACAAGGAACACCGTAAAGCATGTTTGGACCCCTCTCAGAGTCAGAGAGGCCAGCATACAGATGTGCGCCATCCTCCCTGACTCCGAGAGTGGTCCAAACATGCTTTGCGGAGGCCCTTGTGCTGGCCAAACTTTGCTGACTTAACTGTGCCGCCTAACTCCAGGTTAGGATTGCGCCCTAAATAGCACGGGTAGGGAAACCATGACAGGACAGTGGGGGTATTTGTTGGGGAAAGGGGGAACAGCAAAAGCACCACTTTTCCTATGATAAAATATACCACCTGGCTAGTTGCTATCAATAAAACATTCACAGGAGCAGAGGCTGGTTGAAGTTTCATACAAATACTTTACTCAATCAATCAAAAAGTATTTATATACCGCTTTTCAACATGAAGTTCACAAAGCGGTTACTCACTGTTTACTTTACTCACTGTTTCATAACAGCATATACATCTTCTGAATGGTCAGAGGTTCTGACTACTTTGGAACAAAGAACCCAAATAGCTATTCTTCTTGTATGGAAGTGTGGGGGAGGAGGATATGGTCTGCCATTATGGAGACAGAGCACATATCCTTCTGCAAGGGTTTGGAAGGGAGAAAGGGAGGAGGGAACAGAATTGAGGACCAAGCTCCTGCAAGGATCACAGAAGGCAGGTAAAGCATCTCAGGTGGCACAGGTGATAGTAGACTACCATCCAAGTCCTGCACTGCATCCAAATTTCAACAATTGTATTACTTTGTCCCTGCCATGGTTCTGATCCTGATCACCCCACATGGCATACTATTTTTTAATGAGAAATATGCTTCTGGTAAACATGAAAGTGACACCTGAAAATGAGATTGTGGTTTTGGTCAATGGCAAAGGAGTAAAAGTGGGAGAACAGTCTGCCTTTCAATCCTACTTGTGGACTTTCCAGAAATGGTTGGTGAACTACTGTGGGGAACAGGAAGCTGGACTAAATGGGCTTTTGACCTGATCCAGCAAGGATGTTTTTTCGGCTGACAGTGTTTGTATGTGACGTCTCAGTCATAATTGATTCCTTGTTTATCAGCTCCATCATCTGCATGTGTACTCAGAAGTATGTTCCACCTTTTTTTTAATGGGAGTTACTCCCAAGTGCAAACTTTTGGCTTCCTCCTCCATTTAACAGCTGTAAATTAGCATAATAGCAAATAGCAATCGTAAATAGCAAATAGCAGCAAATAGCAACATTAAAGTACATTTTAATGCCTTGTTTGAAAATTGTCTTTGGTGATTAAAAATTATAATGAAAGACTGTATATGACAATCTTAACAAGGCAGATGATTGTATCCAAGACTGTACTGAAATATCTGACAATTTCAAAATATAAAAGCTGGAGCTGAGTTCCCAAAGGAAATTTTTCAGCTTAAATTAGAGAAAGGGGAAAAGGTTTCTCAAAACCACACCATGCCAGTTGCCTTCTTTGCTGCTGTTGCCAAGGGTATAGTCAAGTGGCGCAGGGAGGATCACAATTTCAGTTCTCTTGCAGCAAGTGACGCATCAGGCTCAGTAGAAGATACACTGAGAACTTTGCTTAGGGACATACATTAGTGTCAATCGATCATCATCTTTCCCGTGGACTTTTTGAGAGCTCATGTTACAGTTAGACAACAATCCCAGGCAAGGTTATGTGGGAGTAGGTCCTGTTGAAGACAGTGGAATTTACTTCTGAGTAGCCATGCATTGGCTCACACCCTAACAGCACAATCAGATGTATGGCTACTCAGAAGTAAATCCCACTATGTCCAATAGGGCTTATTCCAGGATAATGTGCATAGCAGCTCTTCCCAAAGTGTGGGAAGGGGGGCGGTCCAAGTTTTGGGTGTCCTGATGGCACCACAGCAATCACGGAAGCACGGCACCCAGGGACTTCTAAGCATACCTGGATGGTTGGGGGCAGTAGTGTCATCTAACGGGTACGCTGGGCGGGAGGAACGGGTGAGCGGCAGCCCACCAGTTGCATAACACTCCGTTTCACCTTCTTCCCCGCCCCCACGGAGGCGGGGAAGACGGCAAAACGGAGCATTACGCAACAGGTGGGCTGCTGCTCACCCGTTCCTCCCGCTCAGCCTACCCGTTAGATGACACTACTGGTTGGGGGGCCTCTGCAACCCCATGTGGGTAGGTGTACAGTATAGGCAGGCAGTGCTGACTGAGAGGCCTGCACCATGCCCCACCAGTGGTGTATCCTCAGACCTGGCCTCCATCGGAAGTATCCTAGCTCCATCCTAGCTCCATCGGCCTCCATTGGCTGGCTCATGGACAGGGGAGGGTTTGTGGGAGGCCATTGTGGAGGTGGGGAGAGGGCGTCTTTGGGCAAGAGAGGGCAAAATGGGGTGGGTGGGAGAGGCACAAGAGGGGTGTAAATGGCAGCACAGACCTAACCCCCTTCCCGGGCCTTGCTGCCTACACTGGGACTTCTGGGACTTGTGACTGCTAAATAGCTTGTGCTATATAAGAAGAGCCTCTTAGGACAGGCTGGCAATTTTTCCAGCGTAAGGGTAAAAATATCCCGTTATCCTGAGTAGACCTTTGGCCGCCTCCTATCTTGTGCATAATATAGATCACATAAGAATTATGCAATATAAAATTGCATTCGATTAATCTGAAACCATCCAGAAGGTCCTATTTACGTTGTCACCTTTCAATAAGCACGCAAGACAGAGGCTTGGGATGATTATCGTTTATTGAATAAAATCACAATACCCTTAACCTGCAGCAGGGAAAACTTCACTAGGGAACAAACTCCAATTGTGCTGGCAGCTACTCAATCGGGGGGGGGGAAACAGCATGGCTGTTAACCTCCCCCATACCCCAATGGGTGTGACATCCTAGCTCCAGGCACTACCCGACCCAGGGTTGGGTTCGCCTATCCCAGCTGACCCCGAAGGGTTGAAGCAGCTGGCCAGAACCGACTTACCCAGGCCAAGCCTTGGGTTGGCCTTTGCATAAACCAGCCAACGGACTCGCCAGCCAGCATCTCAACCCGGACAGGTGTTGTCAGACCAGTCCTGGCTCACCCCCTAACCTTGCTTACCTCAGCATGTATGCCATCCTGGCTCCCCAGCCAGCATCCCCCCAACCCCCATCAATGGCAGCATGGCATGCACAAATGCACATGCAAATGCTCTGCCTGCAAATGGAGTGGCGATCTTGGGGAGAGATTGTTTTGGCTCAGCTGTCAAATAAAAACAGGCCATTATGTGTGCACGTCCTCTATTCTGTTCCTTCAGAAAGTTGTTACTCTGTCCTCCGTATTTAGAAACTGCTGAGTAGCTCACTTAAAAATGGCCCAAAGCTTTGTTGGTTATAGGAGGACTTTTGGCTGATTCAGGGCTTTTTTCTTTTCTTTTCCAAATGCCTCTTACAGCTCTTGCCGGTTGCATTAGACAGCATCATGCATTATGCCAGAGTAAGGAAATAAGTCTGGAAAATGCATGCTCGCTGGGAAAAAAAATGTAAAAAGTGAAAAGCACTTAGCGCAGTTAAAGGGAAAAGAATATTCTGTGGTTTTGCAACTCCTTGGAGACAGGTTCAACGTTCTGCCATTAATCTCTGGATGCAAACAGCTTTTCTACCTAGCATATCAGACTAGGTATAAGATTACAGTTTCGATGGTTGTTCACATGAAAGAAAACTCAAACAACTTTGGATGTGTTTCAATAGGATTGTGAAAAGATAGTAACAATGAGCTGTCATACTGAGATAAAAAATCTGAAGTCCAGGTATTGGATTGAAAAATATATATATATATAAGTGCCTTACCTTCAGTCATTTATCAAAGGCTCAAAATTATGTCCCATCCTGCTGTCCCAGATTTTCTCTTCTCTTTTTTAATCTCCCTTCTCTCTCTTTTAGCCAGTTTCCATTTGCAATACACTTTTGGCTTCCATCTCGGTCATTCTTTTCTCTTCCTTGTTGCTGATCAAGAATACTTAGTATGCAACAGGAGGCTCCACAGGCATTGTTACACATGCAAGATTTTCCCAATGGCTCATCAGCAACAGTTTAAAGTTGCTTTATGTCTCTCGGAGGAAAAGGATGTGGTGATTGTGGTCTTTGGCAAGCCTGTGCCATGGACCAAAGTCACCTATCCTTATTTTGCCAGGCTTGTGTCGCAAGGGTTATGATGGCAATGGGCTACCCAAGAGATTGTCCCTAGCAACGAGGGGACTCAATTGTGGAAAGAGGGCTATGAGGCAAGCCCAGCTTGTACTGAGCTTTGAAGGGAATAGGGCCAGGAAGCAGATTTTGGAAGAGGCACTTTGAAAGAAGTGGCCCACAAGGTTAGCTGACCAGTATGCCGTGGCTTAGGGGACATGGTGGCGATGTGGGTTAAACTGCTGTTGCTGAACTTGCTGACCGGAAGGTTGGCAGTTCAAGACCATGCAGTGGAGTGAGCTCCCGTTGCTTGTCCCAGCTCCTGCCAACCTACTAGTTCGAAAGCACGTAAAAATGCAAGTAGATAAATAGGGACCACTTCGGTGGGAAAGTAACCGTGTTCCAGGCGCTACGGCGTAGAGTAGCCACATGACCACGGAAGCTTGTCCTCGGACAAACGCCGGCTCTACAGGCTTAGAAACGGAGATGAGCACCGCCCCCTACAGTCGGTCACGACTAGACCATTTGGTCGTGGGGAAACCTTTACCTTTTTATGCAGTGGCTCAGTAGCTTCAGTAGCATTCAGGAAAGAGAGAGAGGCCTGAAAAGGAATTGCAGGGTGTTGCTGATCCTGGATACTGGCTGGCTAAAATGCTTAGCTAAAGTGCTAAAAACGCTCAATGTTGCTCAAGATTATGGTCCTCCCATTGCAGCTAGTTCATCAGCAATACATTTCAAGCTTGGATTTCAGCTCTCTGAATTCAGAACTTTGGAATAAATGCACCAGAAGATGGAATTATTTTAAAGGGATGTTTAGAAACAGAGTAACCCCAATCAGCAATGTCCCTTTTGCAAAGCGCCTTACTTTACCATGTAAACCTCACTGTTGTAGTCAGTCCTGGCAGCAAAAGCAATATGGAGGAATGGCTTTTGCTGAGAAGACTGGCTGTGGCGGCAAGGGAGAGGACAGTTTATACAGTTTACACTTGCAACATAGCACCCCACCCACCCTCTAAGGACACTACTGACCCCCCATAAATAGACAAATAAATAAATAATATGGGGGTATAGTGGAAAGCAATAATTCTGTTGCATCCTATGATGATCCTATGATGACACACACACACACACACACACACACACAGACAGAGAGAGAGAGAGAGAGAGAGAGAGAGAGAGACAGACAGACAGACAGACAGACAGACAGACAGAGCTGCACTGTGATATATGTCATATTTTGATACATATGCCATATTTTGCCACCAGCAATATGAATTTAGGGCCATGTAACAAACTGACTGTTTGTCTACCCCCCTTTGTCTACCCAAAGGGGGTCTACCCTTAATCGCTTGTTTTCTAAACAGCTCCAAATGTTGTAGCCTTTCTTTGTAAGGAAGATGCTCTAGCCCAATAATCATTTTGATTACCCTCTTCCCTGGATGTACAATATGTCTTGATAACTTCCCTTCGTGTCTGCTAATTTCACCTAAAGAGCGCGAATGTGTATTTGTCGCTGATTGTTGATTTGCGAATTTGAGCATATGTGAACATAGGAGCTGCTTTCAACAAATTCAGCTCATTGATCCATCTAGCCCAGGTTTGTCTAACAACACACACACACACACACACACACACACACACACACACACACACACTCACACCAGTATCCCATGTGCTCTCTTTCATTTAAGTTTTGGATAGGAGCATTAAAGTGAAATGCACCAATATTTTTCTTTTTGAAATCTAATATGTGGGATAAAACTTTCCCTTTATCCCTTCTATTGCAGCCCCCCCCCCACACACACACACACTCTAATATTTTTTTATGGTGCTGCCACTGAGTGTTCACAAAGCAAAATTTATTCTGAACTGCAGTTCTTCCTTAGGATGGACTCCTCAGTTTTACATAGGCCAGCTGCTTTCATGGATAAGTGACACACATTTACACTCCGTCATTGAGCTTTACAAGATGTTGTTATCAGTACCTCAACACAAACAGCTTAACCAAATTGGGTGCTGCAGTTTTAGCAAAACTGACAGTCAATAACTCATGAGTAATTGGTGTATTTGTCCTGCATTACGCCATTCATCTCACTCAACTGAAATTGGTTACCTACAGAGGCCCGGCTGCAGTCCTGTACCCTGAATTATGGGCAATTAGATCCTAGACAGCTTTCTGATTCTTAGATTTACAAGAAAGCAGCACAAGCGGCTTCTGTTTGTTTTTTCCTACTATGCTCCTACTACTGTTGTGAAGATCTGGAAGCAATTGTAACTTTTACTATCTCAGGTTTTGCACAATGCTTTCTTATATGAAATAGGAAACAATGAAATCCTAGCCTTTCCTGAATTTTGGCCATGTCAGATATTACTCGATGTTTAGAAAAACGTTCAGAAAGTGTAGCTTGTCTGGGACTTCACCAGTTGGATGCCTGCCTGTGAGAGGGAGTGTAGGACCCTGTCTCTTGGGGGTGGGCACCTGCAGGAAACCACTTAGCAGGGTCTCTGCTGGTCAGCTGCTGGGGCAAGGGGGTTGCCTTACCCAGTTCTGGCTCCATTTTTTACCTCCCCAGTTGAATGTCTGTCTGCGAGGGGAGTGTAGGGCCCAAACCAGAGATTGGAGGTGGAAGCTCCTGCAGGCCACACTGCTTGGCAGTGAACAGCCCCCAGGCCTCGCACTGAGCCACTTGCCCTGGGATCAAGGGTGGGAGTGTCGGTCGCTGTGTCGGCTATCAGAGGACCACTGCCGTGTTCGGTGACTTGGGTGGAGAAGGCCCATTCAGCCCTTGTAAGTTGGGACCCTGTGGGAATCCCTGACATAGCTAACATGGGAAATTGGACAGCGAGATTAGACATGAACAATATTGCATCTGAAAAAAAGATGTTTAAACGTTCGGACTCTTGTTCTTTGACTCTAACCATATTCCGCTTTCTAGTCAATACAATAAAAGCCCACAATAAAATCATGGGCACCCCAATGCACAGGGTGGGTTGTGCTGGTGCAGTCCCCCTGCATGTGGCTCAGAAGGGTCGCAAACATGCACCAACTTGCCAGCACAAGTGAGTGTAGAACCAGGTGTTGCAGGGGGTGGGTGGCAGAAGGATATTCCGGGAGCGGGGAGGAGGCATTTGTGAGCAGGGGCGGAAAGAATGGGGGAACAGTTGGGCCTGGGAGGGGGTGGGAGTGGCGCTGGCAGTGCCTACCTTATCCTAACCTCCACTCCTGGAGCTCAGAGCCCTCAACGGTCTGCTTGGATTTGCACCAGCCAAATTGCACAGATCCGGGTACCCCATAGCGCAAGCTGGTGTGCTATGTGGAGAAAGGGGGAAAATATCCCCTTACCACAAAGTGATCTCCAGCCGCCTCCAGCCCTCTGTTGGACACAGCACAGGCCATGTGGCCTGGCTGTACCAGCGCAGGATTAGGGCTGCACTCCAAGTCAAATTTATAAACACCGAATAGCATAAAACAATTCAGCTGTTCTCAGGACATTAAAATATTGCTTGAGTCGCATTCAACATCTAGCATGTGTAAGTGCCCAATTTTTCAAGAATACAGAATACGGAAAACGTCTTTTTAGAAAGAAAAAAAAATTACTCAACCCTCTCTCCAAATTATGAAAAGTGAGCTGATCAGGAATGCTTCCTTGAGTAAGGATTTCAGAAAAGGGGATGGAGAAGCTTGCATGGGGCTGCGTTCATCCCACGGGCCTTATGCTTGACAGCCCTGCTCTACAGCCAGCGGCATCATGCAGCCGGAACGCTGGGCGGGAGGAACGGGTGAGCGGCAGCCCGCCTGTTGCATTCCGTTCCGGTTTGACGTCTTCCCCGCCCCCGCGGGGGCGGGGAAGACGGCGAACCGGAGTGGTACGCAACGGGCGGGCTGCCACTCACCCGTTCCTCCCGCCCAGCATTCCGGCTGCATGACCACTGGCTATAGCATTTCTTTTACCAGCAACCTAGCAGCAGCTCCTTATTTCACAGCCCACGCTCTCCCCTAAGTAACAACCCTTGCACTGTTACAATGACCCCCAACTATCTGCCAAAACTCCCTCCCGGAGAATTGCATTTTAAAATACAGTTTAGGGCTCTCTTGTATAGCAAGTCATCAAGCCTGATGGGTATACATGTGAATACACACTGAGACAAAAAAAAAAA
This sequence comes from Lerista edwardsae, assembly GCA_029204185.1. Taxonomy (NCBI): domain Eukaryota; kingdom Metazoa; phylum Chordata; class Lepidosauria; order Squamata; family Scincidae; genus Lerista; species Lerista edwardsae. The sequence continues at coordinate 1,262 of JAJKFI010035700.1, read as the reverse complement.
AAGGTGTATATTTTAGCCCAAGTTCCTGTGATATTCCAGAATCCATTTGCACCCACAGACCCTAGAAAAAACTTGGTTGCATCCATGTACGCCACTCCAATGCTCACGTTATCGATTATACGTGCTTTTTCTGATAAGAAATATGAGATTAGGGCTGGGTTTTTTGTTAGGGTTTTTTTTTTTAGACTCAATTAATCTGGCATCTGTCCTCTGCACTTTTCTAAATCATTCCTCATGCAAACAAGGGATCCGGCTTCTACAGAGGTATTGATCCATGCAGACCTTTGGGTTAGGAGTAAAGCTTCTTTAATTACTTTGGCTGACTTTCGTTTTTTGCAATGTCTTGGGAACTCGAGCTCCCACGTTTTTGGGTTGTTATCACTTGGCTTCCATTTAGAGCTTTTTCCTACCAGAGTAAGGATGCCCAGATCTGGCCTGCCTCGACTTGGCATAGAATAAGAGAGGAAAAAACTGTTCCTTCGGTTTCTCCGAGGGTTTGATAACCTCTTCACTCTCCTTAGCTAGAGGTGTTTTGACCTTTAATTAAAAGGCAAATTTGTTGTCTTCCATTCAGAAGACAGCAAATAATGATCTCATTAAAATGAGGTTAGTGTTCGGGCCTCAGAGCAATAAGACCTGAAGTCTCATTAGTAGCTAACAATCCAGAACACAGCACATAAATAAAGCTAATATGGCACAGCAAAATGCCTTGGTGCATTAAATTTGAGCAGAATCAAATGTTTACAGTCAGTGATGTCTGGGGCATGAAGTTTTAATGTACTTAATAAAGGAAAGCAAATTGCTTCCTATTAGCCATGAAATGTTCCCAGAGAACTAGCCCCCCAAAAAAGTTTATTATGCAAATGAAGGAGATGGTTGTAATTAACATGGACATTGTGGGAAAATATCAGCCGGGCTTAATAGATGCAGCAATTATGAAGAATAAAGACAAGGCAGCTCAAACCTACAAAACGTAATTACACAGATGGATCTAGAATCCTGCTGAGTCGAAGCACAGTATAAATAAATAAACATTCTTCTCCTATGGATGCTGAAGAGAGATTCATACGCCTACTGACAAAGCAGAGAAGCAATTAATGAAACTCACAGTTTCACAGATTCTAGGCAACTAAAGAGCTTCATTAGATTCCTTTTTTGAATACAAACTGCTTAGCTGGGCATCCAGATGCAAGCCCTACTGAATGTAAATATTCCTCTCTCTCTCTCTCTCTCTCTCTCTCTCTCTCTCTCTCTCTCTCTCT